>PVJS01015188.1:17089-39353 GCA_004027185.1 Glis glis
CTCCCTCCCTCCTTCCTTCCTTCCTTCCTTCCTTCCTTCCTTCCTTCCTTCCTTCTTCCTTCCTTCTTTCCTTCCAGCACTGGGGAGTGAACCAGGATCTTGCCCATGCTATAGGCTACCTCTTTACCACTGAGCTGCATCCCTAGCCCTAGAGTTTTTTTTAACCTTCAGGAAAATACTATTATTATTTTTATATCATGGACATGTAAAATTCATTTTTTTCCAAAAATTTGGTTCATTTACCTAAGGTAGGGTGACTGATTTACCTTTGTTATCAGCTCTTTATTTATTCAAGACTCTTTTATATTGCCATTCCTAAAGATGTTTTTCAGTCAAAAGGACAAGGACATTACACACACACACACACACACACACACACACACACACACGTGCGCGCGCACCAAACAGATCAACTGTGAGGCCATCATGTCATCCAAGCTATAGCAGCAGTAGCAGCTGGTCTCAGTCCAGGGAAAAGAAAAGCCAGTTTGCGTGAACAGGAGGTGGTGACTCTGTTGTCACTGTCGCTGACACTGACAGGGAGCTGCAAGCTGAGAAGGATAATGACTGTCTCCTTTTCTGAAGGGGCATTGGCTGGCTCTGTGTGTGAGTCAGGGGACACGTTCATGAGTGAGGACACCAACTTGAGATACTGACTTTTAGCCAGGTCTCTAAGGCTGGCTAGAGAAGCGAGAAGGCCTAGCAGCCTGTCGAGAATGCCTGCTTTTGGGCAGGTATGGTAGCGCACACTTGTAATCCCAATGCTGGGAGGCTGACACAGGAGGATCGCAGGTTTGAGGTCAACCTCAGCAACTTAGTGAGGCCTCCAGGAACTTAGTGAAACCCTGTTTCAAAATAAAAAATAAAATAGGACTGGGGGTATAGCTCAGAGCTACAATGCCCCTGGGTTCAATCCAAGTACCAAGAAAAAAAAAGGAATCACAGACATTTATAATATCTCAGGTCCCCCACCACCTCCAGACTCAAATTTTCACCTGCTTGCAGGTGAAATCACACTAGTTGAGCATGGGTGGGATGGAGGTTAAAATCACCCCCCTGGGAGTCAGGCCTGCCTGGAATTTGTCCACCTCTGCCTCTTACCTGCTGTGTGACTTTGGACAAGTTGCTTAGTATCTCCATATCTCACTGTAGACTTGGGATACTAAAAACTAATACCTATGCCTACAATACCTATACCTATACCTACAATACCAATACCAGTACCAAAAACAGTACCTATACCTACAATGCCACTACCTGCTTCATAATTATGAAAACCAAATGAGTTAATAATGTAGGATAGTACTAGCACTTGCAAAGTGCTATATAAGTGACCATTACTATTATTTTAAAAGAATTTTTCCATTTAAAATGTGGTTTAAATCCATTGGCCAGTACAGACACCATATTTTCTTCCATTTCCTGGTTTTTGGATGGTGTAATCGATCCATCCCACTTTAGGTTTAACTTTTAAGAGGACAGCACATTGTGTCTTTGTATTTTCTCTCCATCCATTTTTCTTGTATTTTGTTAACAATCATATAAGAGTCTGGACTTAACAATTTTTAAGGATCAGCTTATACACTTTATGGTTTTCATATCAGGGTCTCTGGATTCAGTCATATGTATAAGAATTTGGAATTGGGGATAATGTTGATTTTGGTTCTAGAGATTTATTTTATCTAAGGAATCTCTCTGCATAAGGACACACATGAAGAAGTGGCTCTCCTTCATGAGTCTGTTCAGCTGATGGTCACTCATCTTATGGGTGCTGTAGATGGGAATGGTTTATTGAACCTAGGTTGTGTCATTAACTGCCTGATCATAGATCCCAGGCCCTTTTTGTTTATGTGACTCAGAGTCTGGTGATTAATCACTGGTTAATTTGATGCTGAGATGAATCAGATCTAAACCCCAGCACAAAATAATTTATTTTTAAACGACTAAATCCTTTGCACTTTATTTTGACTGCTTGGTGAAAGAGGTGAATGAATAATTTGACCAACTGACCTCAAGAAATTTCTATTAACCAAGGAAGGTGGATATTCTTAGGAGAAGGAAGCTAAGGTGGCTTTGTAGAGGGGCAGAAAAGTAGATATCAAGGGGTGTAATTCCCCGGAGTCACCTTCTATCTGGTTAGCCTCTTGTATTCCCATAAAATAAAAAGGCCAATAATCCCTATGTGGTACTAGTAAAGATGAATGAACCGATATATACAAAGTAGTTAAACTTATGCTTTTCACAAAGTAGAGATCAACAAATGCTACCTTTATTGTACAGAATAGTCTCAACCAGAGATGAAGATATTGATGGATTCCTTGTTGGTGTTGCTGTCTTCCATCTCATTCAATCTTGACTAACTTCCTGGTGTGTTTATAAAGGGAAAGAATAGCTATCACATAAATCAAAGTATTAAGAAAAGGCCATCAACATTTTGTTAAGGCATCTTTCTTGCCTTCTCAAGACTCAGAGCTAATACCATCTTTTGAATAAGCCCTCCCCATCCTCTCTGTTGGAATTCACCTCTTCTGTCTCTAGTAGAACTTGGATTGTGCTCACAAAGTTCATATTCACATATCTTCTCTCCTGAATGAGTATAAGTTCCCTGAAATCATAGACTAAGTTCCAATGACCTTTGGAACCTTCGCTGCCTGTGGAATTTGGCAGTCTTTCAATATCTTTTGAACTTCCTTTCCCAATTGTAGGGAAAATAAAAGATCACCATAGGTTTTACATTTCCTGTGTGTGTGTGTGTGTGTGTGTGTGTGTGTGTGTGTGTGTGTTTGATTGAACCCAGGGACATTCTGCCTCTGAGCTATACCCCCAGCCCTATTTTACTTTTTATTTTGAAACAGGATCTCACTAAGTTGTAGAGAGCCTTGCTAAGTTGCTGAGGCTGGCCTTGAACCTGTGATCCTCTTGTCTCAGCCTCCCAAGTACTAGGATTACAGGCATGCACCACCATGCCTGGCTCCAGGGTATTCTTTGGTTTGTCCATCTGACTTACAACTCATGAGAAAACTTATGCCTTTTGGAGATACTGGTTTTGTCTGTACCACCAGCTGAATAGGAGTTCAGACCCTAATAGATGTAGCTTGGTTGTGGCACAGCCTGAGGCCAAGATTGAATTAGTTGCCCTTCATGTGTTTCTTTCCTTGAACACATAGCATCAGTTTACAGATGCTTTTAAGGTCAGAAGTACCAGGGTGGGAAGAAAGTCATGGGGTGGTATTTTATGATGCTTTTCCAACATCAGCTAGAAATTGGTATGCAGTGATTCCCAATGGCAAAAAAAAGATGTGTTTCTTTATGACAGTGTTTGATTCTGAAATTGAGCCCAGCAGGGAAAAAAAAAACATCTTGGCCTGAATTTCCAAATATCTGACATAGCTATATATGGAAAATACTTTAAAAATGCCAGCAACTCAACAATCGATTTTTATGATATATTTAACCCTGTCTAAGAAAACTTGTTTGCTATTCAAGGGATGACCAAATGGTCATTTGAATTTTTAATATGAAAATATTTGATCTGGCAGACAACATGTTTGTTTAACATCTTAGAAGATAATGTTAAAATTCATTTTGCTAGCCAACTGAGAAGCGTAAGGTTTATTGTATGAGTTGATTCAGGTTGCTATAACAAAATATCATAGACTGAGTGGCTTAAACACCAAAAATTATCTTTTTAAAGTTCTGGAGGTTGGAAGTCTGAGATCCTATGACCAGCACAGTCAGATTCTGATATGAGTTCACTTCCTGGATTGCAGACAGCCTCCTTCTCCCTGTATCTGCAGGTAGAATGGAGCAAGAGAAAGGTCTCTCTTTGGTGTCTCTTCTTATAAGAGCACTAATCTACATCATTATGGCCCCAAACTCATGGTATTATCTAACTGTAATGATATCTCCAAATCCTCACTTCTGAATACCATCATATTGGGGGGGGAATAGTAGGGCTTCAACATGTGAGTTTTGGGGGGTTACAATTCAGTCCATAACAATTATTTGGGCATCTCATTAGATTGTCTTATTTATCATTTTCTCTTTCCTTCCCCCTTCTTTCCCTCTGTTGTTTGCTCATTATCATTCTTTTCATCTCCCTCCACTAAAGCTCCTTGTGATAGCATGCTTTAAGGCACAGACTTCTTGAGTTGAATCTAATAGGCAGATATGTCTTGCTTGAGTTGAAATGTTTAGAGAAACACTGGAACCAATGTAAAAAGAATTAATGCTGGAATTTCAAACTTGTCTAGAAAGATGAGAGATCTAGCCCCATTTAGTAAGAGGCAGTACTATAGGAAGAGGATTGCAGACTCAGGAGACCTGTTGCCTGAGGTCACAACCTGGCAGTCGAGATCCATTTCTGACCTTGATGACCTTTGACACTCTTCCTTCTATCTTCCCATCATGAGGAAGGGATGTATTTTGCATATATATGCAAATATGTGTGTGTATGTATGTGTGTATATAAATGTATGTATGTATATGTACACACACACACACACACACATGAATCCACACACGCATTATACGTGTATGTATGTTCCCCACCCTGGTTTCTATAGGCATGTAGTTTATATTCCTAGATTCAATAAGCATTTGATTTTCTCCCCTAAATTTAGGCAGAAAACCATAATTATAAAAGAACATTTAACACTGGATAAAGCAGCACTAATTCCAAAATTAGAAGACCTTGATTCTGTTTCCATTGCAATGATTTACACCTTTGGGCATGCCAGAATTTTTCCCCTGACCTCTATTTTCTCATTTGAAGAAGAATATAGTCCTCATTTTGTATACTTCACTGGATTTTTAAAATAATTACAATAGATTTTAAAGGAGACGTTCCAGATTCACAGCAGAATTGAAAGCACAGAGATTGTCCACGTGCCACCACTGCCACACATGCATTATCCATTATCAACATTCCCCATGAGAGTAGTACATTTGTGACAATTGATAAGCCTATTTTGACATATCATAATCACCTTAGTTTACATTAGGGCTCATTCTTGTTATTGTGCATTCTACAAGTTTGGACAAATGTATAATGGTATGCAGCCAGCATTGTACCAAGTAACCTATATAGTATTTTCACTAACTAAAACCTCACTAGAGTTTTATAAGCTCAAGTCAGAGATCACATAGGCTCAAACTTTAAAAAAAAATCCAGTATGACACAAATGAAAAGTATTGACACTTCTATTACATCAGCCAACTGGCCACCACTACTGTGTTTTTATAGCCCTTGATCTCTGAAAAGTCAGGAGACTAGTCTGGTAAAATTGCTCTGCAGGTTATCTTACCTGTCCCTGGAGAACTCACTCAGAGTTATGCTTTTGTGAATATCTGATTGCTTGTCCAAGCTGCTCTCGGTTTCCTGGGGAGATGCCAACTCAGTTGATATGGTAACGATGTGAGAGCTCAGGTCATCCTAGGAATATTGTCTAGGATCCACATTTCAGAAAAGATCTCTGGAACCTTTGCAAGCTCCTTGTGCAAGAAGAGGGAAGTGACCCATGAGAAACTGTTTTAGAGGCAGGCTTTTATGGTGACTGGATAGAAATACCTGAATATGTTAAAAGAAGTAGAACTTTTAAATGGACTTTTAAATGTCTCTGGTCTAACTCCTCATAATATAAATGGGAAAACCAAGGTCTATAGAAGAAAAGTGACTTGCCCAATACCACAGTTACTTAATAAGAAGAGCAAGAAAAGTCTAGGGGTATGGGTTGGTGGTACAGTGCTTTCTTTGCAAGTGTGATACCCTGGGTTCAATTCCCAGTGCTGGGGAAAAAAAAAACAAGAATGGAATATGACTCTTGACTGTCCAACCAATGTTCTTGTTCAAACAGTTTTAGTAGAGCAAATATGCTCCTTGGAGACACAAAGACCTTGGTTGAAATTCTAGGTACTTGACATGTAGTATCTGAAGGCAGGTCCCTGTGGTGGTTGGGAGAAATGAGATGAGATGTACACAGTCCTTGACATAGAACATGGACACAATAAATATTGATTTTCTTTCCTTGCTCTGTTTCATTTTAATTTTACACAGGGGATGGGACATGACTTTTTTTCTCCTCCTGGGTCCAACCCTCCCTGTGTTGTCTTTTGCTAGGAAATTTTTATGTAATAAGTCTGGAGAGATTGCATCATTTTATTAAGATAATTCTTTGCATCTACTTCTATGTGCTTCCCATACCCTGTACTCTAATTTAATAACAATGATGCTGAATCTGGGTCTGTTTGCTATGAACTCTTATGCAGATGGAGGCCGGTGATACATGAAGACCCATTATGCCACATCAAGTTTCATTTTAAAATCCATAAGTATACCATTTTAAAATGAAAACAAACTACTTCACTATCCTGCAGACATAAATCATGTATTTTTATTACTGCAAAAGACCACCAGAAGATGAGCTCTAATATTTCAAAGGTGACAAGCAATTTATATGAATGAATCACAATTTAAATCCTATTATACTTGAACCAATATATATTGCAATACAGTTTATAGATGTTTCCTTAACACTATTTAATAATAATAGAAAAACCTGTGTCTCTTGGCTACTAATTTCTAATCCTGTAGGAGGCATTTGATAGTCTTAAGTAATGGAAGCAGATGTATCTGTCCATCTGTGGTTTCCAGATGGAAGCAGAATGCATCTATCTACCTGTTGGGGGGTCCTGAGTCACTGGAGCCTAACATGTATAAATGTTAGGATTTGAGTAAAAAGAGAATTGTCATTTTAAAAGAGTGTAAAGCCAGAAAAACATCACCAATGGCATTGCACATGAACATAGAATTTGGAGATCTGTTTGTTTCCATATATATCATGATGGCATCAGACACATCTAACATAGTCCTAGCATGGAAATATTATTGGGTGTTAGAACTGGCACGATGAAAGCAGTGCCAATTTTGGATTTGGATTGCTTTGGATCCAAATCCAAGTTTTTATGCTGACTGATTCTGTACCCTGGAGAAGTGGTCTAATAAACCCTGTGCCTCAGTTTATTAATGATGACACAGGGATACCGACGTCCTAGAGTAGTCAAGAAGAATGAATGGGATGACAAGATGCTCCATGTGGGGTACCTAGCACAGTGTCTGGTATGTAAAAGTCACAGATATTTATTATTTTCCAGGTAATAGGGGTTGTTTCTAGTATTATCCTGTGAGGTATGTGCCATGTAGCCTCTTAGTCACCTTGGTATCACCCTATACCTAAAAATGTGTGTTTCAAATCAATCCATCCTTCCAGTAGATGTTACATTAACGTTAACTGCGGTTCTTCCTAGAAGAGTTTCTGGAATGATCCAGACCTTCAGTTTGAGCCTGGACTTGAGTGTGCTCTCCATATAGCTTGAAGTTCAATCTCAGGCTTAGCTCCTTCTTGCCTCCTGGTTTTGGGATAGATATCACATTGGGAGTGATCATTGCTCAAGAGAATGCTTCAGACAGAGCCCTTTCAGCAGCGGGTCAGGTGTCAGCCCACACTGCAGGCCTGCACTCAGATCCTTCACTGCTTTTGGTCCACTCATTTTCACTCCCTGATGGTTTGTTCATTCAACACGCAGTTATGTTTTTTTTTTTGCTTTGTTTTATTTGGTAATTATTCATTACCTTTGTGTGTGTGCGTGAGTGGGGGGTACTGGGGATCGAACCCAGAGGGGTTCTACCTCTAAGCTACACCTCCAGCCCTATTATATTTTTACTTTTGGAAAAGGGTTTCACTAAGTTGATAAGGGTCTCACTAAGTTGCTGTGACTGGCCTCAGGTTTGCAGTCCTCCTGTCTCAGCCTTCCTAGTTCTGGGATTATAGACCAAACCATCATGCTAGGCTATTCATTACCATTTAAAGTCTTTTTTTTCTATTAAAATAGGAGCATTTGTCCTAGTCTCATTTTTTAAATCTCAGTTGTAATCTATTTCTTGAGATTGTTTTCACAGGATATTCCAGCTCTCTGAAGATGTTAATTCTGTTTTGATTCTCTTTATAATCATATTTCCTTCGGAAGCACTCTTGCATCCTATTGAATCCGTCTGCTGGGTTATTTCTTTCCCTGAGGATGAAGAGGCAATCTTTATTTTGGCATACTTGTTGCCATTCCATCCTCTGGGCCCATCCTGAAACTGTGGATGTTGCCAATTCCTTCCTCCCTCCCATCCCCTTAAGACACTCAGATGTTTTTCTCTCTCCTCCCCACCATTTATACCATATAGTAGTTTTTAGCTGTGGTGGTTGCATGGTGAAGGATAAACAACAAAGATTATTATGGTTTAATTTTCTAGTATGTTTTCAACTTTTTGACTTTGTTTTGGTGCTGTCTCTTTCTGGACTGGCATCCAGTCCAGAAATTATTAGGTATGCAAGTGTCCAAATTACAAGTGGTATGAAATGAAAACAAAAACCTCCTCTAAGAATATTAGCAGATGCTGGATGTGGTGGCGCATCCCTGTAATCTCAGTACTTGGGAGACTGAGACAGGAGGATTTCAAGTTTGAGGCTAGTCTCAGCAACTTAGCAAGACCCTCAGCAATTTGTCAAGACCCTGTTTCAAAATATAAATAAATATATAAATAATAAATAAATAAATAAATAAATGACTGGGTGTATGGCTCAGAGGTAGAAGGCCCCTGGTTCCAATCCCTAGTACCAAATTGGAAGGAGGGAAGGAGGGAGGGAGGGAGGGAGGGAGGGAAGGAAGGAAGGAAGGAAGGAAGGAAGGAAGGAAGGAAGGAAGGAGAGAGAAATGTATGTCTACTGGTCCTGGAAGACTTGCAGAGAACAAGGGTTGTATTAAAGTAATGTGATAAATTCTTGCTGGGGTTTTCTATTTGTCCTCTTGTCTTTTGCTTGAAAATATTTTTATTGAAGGTCTTAAAGACCTATGAAACAAGGAGATAACTTGGTCTCTTTGCATCAAAACAAGTGTGTTAAGCCAAGTAACTGCTTCGGATCTAGAAGACGTGCAGGCCTCTCAGAAGTTACATGGTGGCCTAAGGGAAATGAGCCAGGAGGTTCCTCTGGGAGGAGTTGACAAGGGTCTGTGACAGGGAAACATTCATTATGGTCAGCAGCCTGGTTGTCAGCTGTGGCCCATGAGTGAAGATTGAATTGCCTCTAAGGCAAGTCCTGACTAGTTTCTCATCTTAAAGAATGGCTGGGCATCCCGGCAGAGTGAGATGGACTTCAGTGTGTATGTGTAGCTGTGAGTAAAATACCAACGTAATTTAGCCTTCAGCTTGCCCTGCTCCAATCAATTCTCTTCACTACAGCCAGAGTGATATTTTAAATACAGAAATTGGATCGTGGCACTACCCTGATTAAAGTCCGAGCTCCTTCCCATGCCAGCAAGGCCCGGCAGGATCTGGCTGAGCTTATCTTTCCCATTTCACTTCAAATAGGCGATGCTCCTTCCTATTACTAAGTCTTCTGGATCATTCTTCTCTGTCTGATGTGTCACTTTGCTCCCCTTTATCTGTTTCATTTCTATTCCAGGTCTCGATTAAATATCTCTTCCATAGAGAATCCTTCTCTGATCCTCCCAGAGTAGGTCAGATCTCATTGTTAAAAACTCTCCTAAGTCAGGCATGGTGGTACATGCCTTTAATTCCAGTACTTGGGAGACAGGAGGATTGCAGGTTCGAAGCCAGCCCCAGCAACATAGTGAGGCTCTCAGCAACTTAGTGAGATCCTGTTTCCAAGTAAAAATTTTAAAAATTAGGGTTTGGGGTATAGCTCAGAGGTAGAACACCCCTGGGTTCTATCCCCAGTATCCCCCCCAACACACACACAAGTTATCCTATCCTTGGTAGAAATTATTGAAGCTTTTGCTCAGTGCTTTTCTAGACTGTGAGGTCCAGAATGGTATTTTGTCCATCACGGTACTTCAGGGCTTAGTAAAGGGCTAATGTTCTTTGAAATCCATGATTGAATGATTCTCTGCCTTCTTTGGTCTTTTGCAGAGACAAAAACTTTAGCCTCTGGAATCTCCCTCTGGTTCCCACCTTCCTTCTCTACCTGATGAATTCCTGTTCTTCTCTTAAGTCTAAGCACATAACCCCCTTTCACGAGTGCCCTCTGTGCTAGTAGAGGTAGTCTCAATGGCTTAAATCAACCAGGACATATTTCTAGGTCCTGTGACATGTTCATCATGCTTTTCTGGTGGCCTGCTTCTCATTCAGGGACCTGAGTTAAAAGAGTCTCCATCTCTGTGCTTCCATGCTTTCCAAGACAGGAACAAGAAAGTGTGGTAGGCCACATGGATGCTGGTTGTAATCTTTCCACCTAGAAGTGATATGTGTCCATTCATAGTTCATGATCAGTCATATAGCCAGCTTTAAATTAGAAGAGGATGGAGAATTACAAGTGCACTGTGTGCCCCAAAGTAGGCAAAATGGTAATATTTTATGAACAACACTAAGGCCAACCAACCTTTTCCCAATACCTGGCTTCTCTCAGTGCTCCCAACCTGACACTTCCAGTAACTTATTCTTCTACCTTCCTTTAGTCATACTAAAGAGCTCATAATCAACAATAACTAACTCACTTTCAAGATCTGAATGTGAAGCACACTGCTCCATGACTCAATCTTTCAGTTTTCTGGCTCATGGTATTAGTGTCCTTCCTCACTGTAATAATTCCTTGACTCCATCAGGATTCCTACCAAAGGTTGGGTTCCCATGAAACAACTCTGAGATGGAGACTGGCACACAGGAAGTTGCTGACTGCCTGAGTTATTTCACAGATTTCTGGTGTTTTGTTCTTATATCATGGTTATGGGAGTCTTGCTAACCATGAGCCTTCTTCTAGGACTTCAATTATCCAGCAATAACTTTTATTTATAGGCTGACAGGTCTTTAGCTCTGAAAAGAATCTGAGGTTATTCCAGGGTGTTTTATTAGGAAATAAATCAACCTATGTTTCTTTAAAAAATAAATAAACGAGTTTTCTAGTGACTCAATGTAGCCCTTTTTTATCCTTAGTTTCTGTACATTAAGAGTATTACTTCTACCACCCTGAAACTCATCAAGATGTATGATTATAATGCACCAATAAATAAATAAATAAAGAAGTCACTGATTATCTTAATGGCACCCTTATATTTGACTCTCATTTTCAAGACACTTTTGTGAAATAAATCACAATGAATAGCAGACTGACTTCTGAGTTCGAATCATAGGTCTAGGATGTTTTAATGGAGGAGTGACTTTTGATCAGATATTTAACTTCTCTGAACTTCAATTTTCTGGACTTTAAAATGGGGGGCAGTGTTTATACTTTGCTCATGTAATTGCACATGGATAGAGTTAGACAATGCATTTAAAGATGCAAAGCATCACATTCAGCAGGGGCCCTCAGGACACACTGACCAGGATACTGGAATCAGAGTGATCGAGTGCAAGTCATCAGCTTGTAACCAGCAGAACCAGAACTAGAGCTTGTGTTTTCCATTTTGGGTTCACATGATGTACTCATATGCCCCCCCTTCTCTCTGACTATCACATATAAGCAGTTTGAGTAAAATGAACATGAATCCATTTTTAAAAACATAACCTCCAGAAAAGACTGAAATTGTACTAAAAGTTGTAGATTATTTAGTAGATGACTCTGACCTCCATCCCAAAGAGAGTAATATATTAGTCTGTTATTCTATCACATGGGATAGATCCTTGGGTCAAAGGATGAAAGATATTAATTCACATCAGACAACAGCTGCTGTCTGTATTCACAGTACAACATGGGAGAAACTAGTTACAGCATCATTTTGTAACAGATGGATTAAAGCATGTCTTAGTAAGACACATCAGCAGAGAGCGACTGATTCCCTTGATCTCTCTGATAAAAGCTGCATCGTATACTGTGGATGCCCAATAAATATTAATTGATACCAGCTCAGTGGACACAGAACTCCTTGATTTTGGACATTTAAATACAGTATCCTCCTTGGTGAGAAATTAATAATTGATTCTGTTTTCATACTCCCTGGGTTGTTAACTATTGTGTCTCACCATGCATCTTTTTAGAAATAATTTCAGCTCAAGGTGGGATCTAATGCACCAGGAGAATTTGCACTTGAGCTTTGGTGTCTAATGCATCTTGCCTTTCCTCTTGACTGAAGTGGACTTTCACCTTGTGTAATTTCATTGCAAGATGATTACACTCTGGTTCAATCATTTGACTAACCATGATATTGCTTCTTTTTCTGTCCTCCAGATATTGATGAGTGTGCAGCCAAGATGCATTACTGTCATGCCAATACTGTGTGCATCAACCTCCCAGGGTTATATCGCTGCGACTGTGTCCCAGGATACATTCGTGTGGATGACTTCTCTTGTACCGGTAAGCAATAAAAAGCACTTTTAAAAAAATATCCATTTTCTGCATAATATTTATGTTGCTACACTTAGCTTCTAGTGTACTATTTTTAACCTAAATAATTCTTCTTTTTCATTATTTCATTCTGACCTTGTGAGAATAAATGATATTTTTTGCATGCGTGTGTGTGTGTGTGTGTGTGTGTGTGAGAGAGAGAGAGAGAGAGAGAGAGAGAGAGAGAGAGAACATGCCTGGGTGTGTGATTTGAAATCCAAGTCCCAGTTGCCTATGGTAACACTGAGGGACTTAAAGGTATCAGTTCTAAAAATAGAAAGTATCAAATTATTTTCCTTCTATCAGGATGAAATGTTTTTGTATCTAACAAAATGTACCTTGTAAAAGAAAAACATTAAATTGAAAAAAGTGGTAGGGGTACTTTATGGTCAGGGACTGGACATATGGGAGGCAATCAAGATTATTTTGATTAATATTTGCTTATTGTTGGTTTCCACCTGTTGTCCCTCTATAACTATGCTCAGCACTAAGCAGGGACTCCAGGGACAGTGGTGACGCCTTTGTATGAGCAGTGCTGGTTTTGTGGGGCATTTGGTTTGTAGTTCCAGTGTATTTCCAATCCTGTATCTGCAGATATGAACTGTAACCCTTACATTGATTTAGGGTGGTAGAAGACTCCAGGTCTTTCTTCTCTTGCATCAATTGTATTTAAATGCCCAATTGGCAACCTATAAGAAAAGGGCCTTTTGAACCCAAGATTTCGATCATGTTGTACCATTTCCTGACTCCATTGTCTTTCTTCCTGTCCTAATGATATTGACATATAAAAATTGCATTCCTCACTCAGAATGTAATGCTACTTTCCTTAGTGTGTTTTTCTGAATGACCTTTTCAGAAGTGCAAAAGTTGGCAAAGTTATGGAAACATGCATGTACCAAATTCCTTGGTCATTGGTTATTGTATATTTACAAGTTGCCATTCTTCAGGTAAAGGGAGAGAGAGCTCAGATTGGTTAAAGTTTCTGAGGGCCATGTAAGGTCAAATCTTCTGTATAGTATCATTAAAATCCCTAGGCAAACATGAGCGATTTCATACACATGGTGTGCCAGAATCTAAATATTTTAATGGGTCAAAACTCTATTGAACTTGTAAATAAATACAATCTAAAGAGCTATGGAGTTACAGGTGACTATCACACTGTTCTTAATAGTAAGCACAGCTCATAACTTATTTTAGACATAAGATTAGAAGAAGCTGGTGAATATCCTCCCAACACAACTGCACCATATTGTGCAACTCTACCAATTCTAAGGAAAGCCCTGCTGTGTGGAAGGCCTTGCTGAAGTTCTACCAGAATGCCACCTCACTCTCATGTCCTCACCAAGGAAGAAGGGAAAGAGCTGGTGCTTGTTGAATTCCTGTTAAGGACTGGTACCCTAGCTGGTGGTTTGTAGATGGAAAAAAATATTATCTTAGATATTATATTATATATTATATATATTATAATATAATATTATTAACAATATTATTAATATTATTATTATATATAATAATATAATAATATTATTATAATATAATATATATAATATATATTATATTATATATCTTATATTATCTTAAGAACTGGGTCCATAATCACTTTTAGAAAGTGATTTTTTAATTTTTTTAATTTTTAGAAAGTGATTTTTGATGTTTGGAATAAAAGGCAAAGGTGTGGAAGGTGTGGGTATCACTGGGTGCCCAAGTACCCCTCCCTTACTAAAAAGAATAAATAGCTCTGTAGGGAAAACTCTACAGCATATTTGTATACGTTTTGTTGTGTGTGTGTGTGTGTGTGTGTGTGTGTACACTTTGCCTGAGAGAATAGCAAAGTTAGAAAGTACAAAAGAAAGAAATTAAGGGGAGAAACTAGTCAGAGGGCAGTCTGCTGGTTGCTGTGGACAGGGGAGAGGAGAAAATGACCCAGTGGAAGGAGACATGGAAAAATTTTAGGAATATTTAAAGTGTGCTTTATCCACCCTTTGTATATAGTATGTAAGGCTAATCTTCCTCTTACCCTGAAATCATCAGTGAAGTCCACCTTCCTTTAATGCTGGGTAATCACTGCCCCACAATAGGACCCAAATGAACATTGCAGACAACAGAAATGGTACATGTGCATACAAGAAGTTGGGGCAGAAAAAGTAGAGGAACTGTCATAATGTCACCACTCCTATCCCTCCCGCTGCCCAACCCCATGCACTTACTTATGCACCCACATGTGCTTCTCGCCACTGCTTTCTCAGACATTTCAAAATTTTTATGAGACCTTTGAACTTCCATAGGTCATACAACAGGTAAGATCTTTTTCCTTACAAGGCCTTCCTTTGATCCCAGATTCCTTTCAAGCTACTTATTGCCCCATTTTTCCTGCTTTTCTTCACAGCAAAACTTACTTTGTCTGTGGGTATGATCCTCAGTTACCTTCACTCACCATATATGCCCTCCTCAGCCCCATCCAGACTTCCACACTGACCATAACAGAGGCCACGTTTATCGAGGTTGTCCATGAACTCCATTTTGCGAAATCTAATGTTCTTATCTTAGGATCATTTAGCAGAGCTTTTAGCACACCTTCCTCTTTGAAACACTTTCTTGGCTTTCGAGACATTCTGTTTCCTGCTTTTCCTTCTGTCTCACTGTCCACCCTGCCTAGTGTTTCTACATGCTCACTTCTTCCTCTGCTGAGATGGGAAAGGTTAGTGTCCCAGGGTTCTGCCCTGGCACCATCTTCTAGTTTCTCTGTCTCTATATACTATTTAGATGTCTTCATCAGTCTTATGACTTTAACAGAATCTCAGTGTCAGTAATTCCTTAATTGCTCTCTCCAGCCCCAATCTTTTTTTCTGAGCTTCTGAAGCACATTTTCAGCATGACAGGTACACATAGATGCTTAAGAAGTCATTTCATACTTAACACATATAAGATCAAACTCTTAATTTCCTTCTGCAAACCTCCTTCTCTTCCAGTGATTCCCATCTCAGCAAATGAGGCTGCATCTGCTTGGTTTTTTCAAGATAGAAATCTAATGCTGGGATTTCTATCCTTGATTCCATTTCCTCCCTAGGGGCTGTAGTTGATTGTCCTTCTACTCTTGGACAATTCACCAATCTTGTTGACTCTACCCTTCACATTCTAAGTCTGTCTTTTTCTTTCTACCTCCTCTGTTATCATCCTCTGGACTTCTACAATGGCCACCACACTGGAATTTCTACTCCAGTCTTGCTTTATTGTAATCCATTTCTCGAATAGTGTAATTAAAAAAACAGAAATCGTATAAATATGCTTAAAATGCTTTTGTATGCTCATTACACAGAAAATAAAATCCATGCTTTTATTTTTTATATAACCCCATGCAATTTCCTCTATTTTTGCCTGTCTAACTTTATCTTGAACCATTTTCCTTTTTGCCAATTATGAGGCGACCACTCTGACTCTTGCCTTCTCCACTTAATAAGCTGTTTCTGCATTAGTTCCTTTGACCTGTAGCCCCTTCTTGGAAGTCTTTTTATCTTGATATACGCATACTTTTTTTTTCCTTGTCATTTAAATCTCAGGCTAAAACTGATCAACTCAAAAAGGCTGTTACTGATCAATATAAATAGCCACCCATTTTTACTGTCATACTACATAATTTCCATTCTCTGTATATTACTTATCACTCTGTAAAGTTTTTCTAATCTTCGAGTGATTTTTCATCTGTCTCTTCCCACTAGAATGTGAACTCTGAGAGAAGGGGTCTTTTTCCTTTTATTTCCTGCTCTATCTTGACTACTTAGAACATTATTTAGCACAGAACAATGCTCAATATTAGTTGAGTGAATGAATGGAGAAAACTAATTGACCTTGCATAAATGCTCTACTTCTCAAAACCCCATTCATAAAACATTGCTCTATCTGTCATATATACATGTTATTGTGAACATTAGCTGGTATAATATATGTGAGAATACTTAGCATGGCATTTGTATCAGTCATGATAGGATGATGTGCAGTAACCAATCCTAATTATGAGTGACTTAAAATAACAATATATATAATATAATATAATATATTGTTATAATATATTGTTATAATATATTATTACAATATATAATATATTGTAACAATATAATATATTATTTTATTGTTATAATAGTATACAATAAAATTTCTTGCTTATATTATTTGTCACTGATCAACAGGAGTGCTCTGCTTATAACTACTTTGGAATACAATTTGATGGAATAGTCATTATGGCAAACATTGTCAGTCACCAAGATAGGGAAAAGAGAGCCTGAAGAGTCCTCTGTCAGTCATTAAATCCTCTGACCAGGAAGTGACACATATCACCACCACTCACAACTCACTGGCTGGAACTAGTCACTGGTCCCATCTAACCCCCAAGGCATGAGGAAATGCAGCCCAACCACACATTCTGGTAAAGAACCAGAAATAGTTGATGAGAGATGTTAATGAACACTACTGTGACGGGCACTTAACAGATTCTCAACAAATGCAGTTTCTTTTGACATGAGGAGCCATCAATTAATCTTTTATTTCAATAACAGCTGACAGTGTGATGGGGAAGGTAGTTTCAAAAAACAATCACAACATTAAGCACATTGGATTAAGCACTAGGATGGAAGCATAAACAAAATGCAATATTAAAAAAAGTTTCTTGATTGCAAAGATGGAGTATTTGCAATTGTTTTTGCAAGCCGGGGGAGCTGTTGCAATTTATTGAAGCATGTTAGCAGGCAGTGGCTGGCTTAGGTTAGGATTTACGGTGAGGAATGTGGATGGGAGAGAGGAGAGCCAAGATACAAGGTTTCTCCCAGGTGATCATTTTTCCTATAGACCCAATTCAAGGTCCTCCATTAGATACTTAAATAGTACACTCGGATCTCTGGAACCCTGACATTTAGTTTGGTGTCCAGAAAATAAGCCCATTAAGCCAAATGTTCTCTTTATTCTCCAAGACAGATCTAGTCACCAACTTAATCGCTACCATTTTTTTATTTGGCAAAGAAGATTTCTTTTCCCAAGTGTCTACTTGTCTATGTAATAAATGAGGATAACAGATATCTGCCACTAGATGGTATTTTTTCCTCCAGATGCTTCACTTACAGATAACAATTTACCAGAAGGAATTTATATTATTAACATACCTTATTTCCAAAGATCATTGTAGTTTCTGTCCCAAACCAAGTAGTACCTGATGGTTCATTGTTGGTTTTCCAAGGTCATATCTGTTTATATCTTTCTTTTGTTATCATATGTCATTTAGAGTTGGCAATGGATTTTAAAAGTAAGTGGTCATTCTGAAAAATTCCATTCAGTCAAAAATTAGTGAGCCTAGTGTTAAAGAAGAGATATCAGCTTGGACGATTCCTTGATTTATTGAATGATTGATTCATTCATTACTTTTTTCACATATTTGATATACAATTTTTGTCTATCATGAGTGTTAGGAAATACAGCCACAAAGATAAGTGAAAAATGACCTTTGTGCCCACAGAGTTCATGGCTAATGAGACATCTCCAAACGAGAAAACTAAAGTATTTGTTTATCATCAAATATTCTCCATTTGTTGAATCAATCCTTCAAAGTCTTAGCAAAGTTTAGATAAGTATTGGATGTTTAACCCCCTGCAGTTGTTACTCCTTGACAAATTCCAAAGAAGGAAGCCCTAGTAGCTTTTCCCAATTCTATGCTGTCAACCATAGATGATTGCCAACAGTCAGAAGATGCCACCTGACATAGCTGATGCTACATGTGATACTGGAGGAGAAAGAAGATGCAATAAACACAGAGAAGCTTTAACTTTTGTTCAATTCATTTTTCTTATTAAAATCGAAAAAAATCATATCTGTGGCATAATAAAACTCTTAGAGTTTTATATCGGGAATAATTATCTAGAACTTAAAAGTGTGTTATAATTTAATCATTACCCCTGGGGACTGAGGGCCCCCTGACATGACCATGCATTATGTATGAAGCTCTGTACTTTTTTCTGTGAAAGTTTCTCTTGACCTTTTGAAAGGTGAAATCTGAAACATTTGGCCTTTGACACTGGGAGAACTTTTTGGCTTTTGAGTTTGTGCATGAGCCTAGATCGTTCTGTCTCCTGGAAGAGATTCCTGAGTTGCTCTTGCTCTTTTATGAATTTTGAAACTGGAGGAGGCCCTGATTTGGGCTCTGTAGGGAGGCTGGTTTTTCTTTCCCCTATCCTGTTTTGATTTTTGGAATGGTCAACTTGCTTGATTTATTGGCCTCTGACTTTCATTTATCCCCAGTTAAACGCCTTGCCTTTTGGCTGTTTGATAAGATGTTATCATTAGATACGCAGACAGTTTTAAAGGAGGATACTTGTGATTTACAACAAAAGCATGCAGCAATAAGACAGGTACTTGACAGTAATGGGTAAGCATTCATTTTTATGCCAAAAAACTTCCCATGAAGGTAAGACATAAAAGGGGAAAAGTGAGATAACAAATACCTCATGTGATTTCTATTACCTCGCTAAAAAGATTTTTATTTTCTTGGTATTGGCACTGAAGAAACCTTGAAAGAAGTATATGTTTGAAATATTCGGAGCAAGCTTAGTTAAAGAGTTAGATATAATAGTCTATTAATTTAATGGCTTGAATTAAGCATCCTATAATGAAAAGAGGTTAGGCAACTGTTTAAATGCCTTAGGAGTAGCAGTTAACTGTTAGAAATTTTAGGTTAGTTCTCTGTAATATATTTTCAACCCAAGGTTGATGAAACACAGAGCATTTTTCAGATATGATATACCTCATGTTTTCTCACTAAGCACAGCTATATGCAATAGAGCTGAAATAGGGCATTCTCCAATTTGGAAGAGCAAGGTCCTAAATTACCCATTAATTGTCCTTATCTTTCAAACACATACCATGTGCTTGTTTTGGAATGCTTGTCCTTGTTTATTTTTGTCTGTCTGTCAGCATTAAGGAACAAGCTGCTAGACAATTGCTTGGCTTTCAGTTTCAGAAGAGATAATACAGTTATAATAATGAAGCAGGTCATGATCCTATAGACTATTATAGTTTAGTAAAAAGTGCTATATCAAGTGCTTTATAGAATATAAAACTATTGTTCTTTTGTTTATTAAAGATACCAGAAACCATTTATTAATATGTTGAATTAGAAAAATCAAAGTTAAACATGTACCTTTTGATATTTCAAAACCTACCTAGAAGATCTGATGATAGTTATGAGATATGGTCAGCCCTCACCTCAGGGTAGAATTGCCTCTCTCTCTCTCTCCTCTCTCTCTCTCTCTCACTCACACACACACATACACACACACACACACACACCCATAGAGTTGATAACTGGGATCTACCCTTACTACTTTATGGGTTTTAATTTCCTTTGATTTAGGATTGTGACCTGGCCTTGGGATTTGTGTTTAAATTTTTTTTTTTTTTTTGCGGTACCGGGGATTGAACACAGGGGCGTTCTACCTCCGCACTACACCCCCGGCCCTATTTTTTTATGCTTTATTTTTGAAACCGGGTCTCATGAAGTTGCGGAGGGCCTCACTAGGGGGAGAGAGAGAGAGAGAGATCGCGCGCGCGCGCGCGCGCGCATGCGCGCTGAGGTTGGCCGCGAACCCGGATCCTCCGGTCTCCGCCTCCTAAAGTACTGGGATTACAAGCGTGCGCCACCACGCCCGGCATGTTTAAATATTTACATGATTCTAATGTGCAGTCAAGTTTGAGAGTCACTGCTTTAGTGTAGAACAGAGAGGGTTGGAGAATGAGTAGAATACTAGAGGGCGATAAGAATAGAGAAAAATTGGCCTCTAAATTGCAGACTAGAAAATAATTCCTTTAAAGTGGTAGTGGGAGACATGGAGTAGGGGAGGTAATGAAAGCAGAGACTGGGATGTTTATTGGAGGAAGGGCCCTGTCTACAATGCTGCACTCTGAAATGTGTTGGGCACTGGTGAGAGATGGGCCGTGGATGTCTGTAGGTGGGTAATCCTGCATCTTCAACTATGGCGTGGCTGCTGCAGAGCCTGAAAGAGCCCTGGAGACAACTGGGCCATCTCCATGGTGATCAGTGTGCTCACGCACTAGGGCCATATTGCCCCCTCTCTGCCACCACCTTGGTTATTTGGAATCCTCTATAGCCAAGGCACAATGTGATAGAGGTAAAGGATGCTCAAAATGACCAAGACATTTCCACAGAAGAATGGGAGCTCAGAATCATTTATCAAGTTGAATTGAAGACATTACAGAAAGTTACCTTACTTGCACAAACACCTTTATAATTGGGTTTCTCTCCCCATCTTATGTGAAAAAATATCAAAGTCAATAAAAGGAGAAAAGAAAATTAAGAGACAGTCTAAAGTGGTAATGTGGGATGAAAATTCATAGAAAGTTTAGTTTTTCAGGTTAATTTTAGTTTTCTATATGTAGTACTGGAAATAGTAACATTAAAATAATGCTGAGGTTTATTAAATCCTGTAAATATATCTTAGGGAAGATATCAAAGGGTGTTTACCTTGAAATTTCATGATAAAAATAAATTTGAAGGACTTGTCCAGTGTTTGGATTTTTTGTTGGGTCCAGGTAGGAGCTCCTTTTTTATTCCAGTCTGTATTGTAAAGGATCAGAACTACATTGACTGCTTCGTGACAATGAGGATAAATGGTGGAGATTGCTCGCTCCCGGGGTGTCTGTGCACGAACTTATTAAGTACCCTGCTGCCCTTGACCCAAATAAAAGGCTTGTTAATATTTGTGTACATTCTATTATTGGAACTGTGTGTTCAGAATTACAATTAAACTTTCACATAAAGAAGGACTTTGGTTAAGAATGATTTAACACTTACAAAATTGTAGAGGCTAGTTTTGTAGCCCCACTATATCCACATTTGGGTTGTACAATAACTGGACATTTCTCCTTAACAACCCAGCATCCTACCCTATGTTCTTTATTTCCATCTTAAAGTCATGTTATATGCATCTGTACAGTTATTTCCATAATTTTAAAATAGATTTTTATTTGTACATTGTAACCATATATGATATTGAGGTTTGCTATGATAGATACATACATGCACATTAAGTATCGTGAAGTATCTTAGGATTTTTTACTTTCTTTTAAGACAATTGAGAACATACACTGCCAATTCGTGGGCCATAATAAAATCTCCAAATTCTCATGGTTAAAGTTTAGTGTATAAATTCTGCTGGTTCCGAGCTTTGACTATGCCACTTATTTACTCGATGAACTGGAAAGCCATCTATATTCTCTGCTTCTTCATCAGTATCCATCCTATATCCCCAGAGAGTTGTTAAAGGACAAAGTGACACCATGTATGTATATCAGTTCAAGTGATTTTAGCTGAAAGAATAAAAAAGAAAAGCAATAGCCAATGAATCAGCTGACTTGAATGGCAAATTTATTTTCACCTGGCACAAACTACAAAGGGACAGTATTTCCAGAATAGGTTTGTTCAGTTGCTCTGTGACATTGGCAGTGAGGCAGATTGTTTCCATGTTTTTACCTTGTTATCTTCAGTGTGAAAGTTTGGAACTTGATCTTGCTCCCCTCAAGGTTTCAAATTGCTGAAACAACTCCAAGTGTCAGGTCTAGACTTAACTATGTCCCAAATTCAGAAGGGAAAAGAGAATTCCCTTCCTGCAATCCCATGTTAAGACTAAGGGTAACTATCAAGAGCCCCAATCCCAGTAGATTTGTTTCTATGTCTCATTGGCAAAAAATAGTTGGTATGCCTTTTCATAAAATGTATCTTGGAGAGGTAAATAAAATTACCTTGAATCAAGGTTTATCCTCTGGAGCTTGGATAAGTGGCACCTTTTTTGAAAAAAATGTGGGTTCTGTTGTCAAGGATGGAGAAG
>PVJS01015189.1:0-20071 GCA_004027185.1 Glis glis
TTTTTTATTTTGAAACAGGGTCTCACTAAGTTGCGGAAGGCCTCACAAAACTGCTGAGGCTAGCTGTGAACCTGTGAGCCTCCTGACTCAGCCTCCCAAGTACTGGGATTACAAGCATGTACCACTGCGCCTGGCAAAAATGGTTTTTAAATAAAATTGGAAGAACTTTGAAGATTGGTTACGTCATCTTAGGCAAGAGAAAACTGAAATGCAGCGGCCATGTCTGAGGGGTCGACACCCTTAGCAGAGCTGCTGGGGGAACACAGACCGTGTGTGCCAGTCGCAGCCCGCTCCACACACCACCCTGAAAGAGGGCAAAGAACAAGCTCACCTTGCAGTTGTCCTCATCCTTCTCCTCCGCCAAAGGCAAATCGGTTCAGAACTTTAGATTTGTGTGCTCAAACAACTAACTTTGGAAACATTGAATGCTATCAGAAATTCAGTGTTCAATATTAAACATTTAGAGGAAACTGAAATGTTCTGAATTTCTATTTTTCTCATAAAAAGCAGCATTTTAATTTATATGCCATAAGATTTATGCTCTAAATTTTGTTTGGACACTTTTGCCTACAGTGTTAATAACTCATAGACTTTTTTTGTTGTTATCATAGCTGAAGAAAGAACCATATTAAAGAAAAGAAAGCTGGGTGTGGTGGCGCACGTTTGTATTGCCAGTACTCAGGAGGCTGAGACAGGAGGCTAGCAGGTTCGAGGCCAGCCTCAGCAACTTATGCCATCTGCAAATTAGTGACGCTCTGTTTCAAAATGAAGAATAAAATAGGGCTAGGGGTATAGCTCAGAGGTAGAATGCCCCTGGGTTCAATCCCTACTGTACCACAAAAAAGAAAATAGCTCTGTGGGTGGTATTTTCCCCTAACATGAAGAAGGAACATGTATTACGTGAAGGTGTTGGTTTGTTTGCGGCACTGGGGATTGAACCCAGGGGCATTCCACCTCCGAGCTATACCCCCAGCCCTATTTTTTATTATTTTGAAACAGGGTCTTACTAAGTTGTGGAGGGCCTCACTAAGTAGCTGAGGCTGGCCGCAAACCCGGATCCTCCTGTCTCAGCTTCCCAAGTACTGGGATTACAAGCGTGCGCCACCACGCCCGGCTATGAACCCAGGGCTTCTAACATGCTAGCAAGTGCTCTACCACTGAGCTACACCCTCAGCTTCCCCCCCCCTCCAGACAGGATCTTGCTAAGTTGCCAGGCTAACCTGGAACTTGAGGTCCCCCTGCCTCAGCTCCTCAAGTAGCTGGGATTACACGTGTGCACCAGCCTACCCAGCTTAAACAGTGTCTTGTGTGTGTCTATGTGTGTGCGCGCGCATATGTTACTGGGAATTGAATCCGGGGTATTGGGGGGTTCTACCTCCAAGCTATACCTCCAGCCATTATTTATTTATTTATTGTTGTTGTTGTTTTGATTGCTGAGAGTCTCAGTAACTTGCTGAGGCTGATCTTGAACCTGCAATCCTTCTGTCTCAGCCTCCCAAGTACTAGGATTACAAGCATGCATCCCCACTCCTGGCTAACCAATGTTTTTTTTATTTTTTATTTTTTATTTATTTTTTTTGCGGTACTGGGGATGGAACCCAGGGGTGTTCTACCTCCAAGCTACACCCCCGGCCCTATTTTTTATACTTTATTTTGAAACCGGGTCTCACGAACTTGTGGAGGGCCTCACTAAGTAGCTGAGGCTGGCGGTGAACCCGGATCCTCCAGTCTCCGCCTCCCAAGTACTAGGGTTACAAGCATGCACCACCACACCCGGCTTCCAATGTTTTTTTAGAATTGAACATTTTCATCCAGCTTTTGACAGACGTAGGTATTATCTAAGTAGATCATGGGCTACTCCACCACCAGGTCGCCACTTACTTGGTTCCTCACGTGGCTTAGCTGACTCAGTGTAATATGCTTGTGAGGAACTTACTGCAGCATTTACCAACTAGTTATTTCCTCCCACATCCTTTTAATGCTTCCAGAGAACCAATGCTATGTGGAAAGAAATGGTCCCAGCCTGGAGGAGATCACTTTTTTAAAAAGGGACAAGCAGTACTATTGATTTCAAGGGCATCATATCAATATCAGGATTAAGGCCAGAGCCGGCAGCTTGTGCCTTAGTGTATATCAAACTAGGGGGCTGTATGTGTTCCCAAAGAGTAGAAGGCAGTGCATCTTCTTCGACTTCATGGTTAGAATGTTAAATTACACTAAAAACTAGCCAGGCATGGTGGCGTATGCTCCTAATCCCAGTACTTGGGATGCTGAGACAGAAGGATTGCAGGTTCAAGACCAGCCTCAGCAATTTAGTGAGGCCCTCCACAATTTAGTGAGACCCTGTTTCAAAATAAAAAATAAAATAGGACTAACAGCACTGTAGTACTTACTGGGAATTTGAGGAAAGCAAAGGCCAGGCTTGGTCAATACAAGACCACAGATCCATATTTGTTTTGGGGGATTTTGTTTGTTTTGGTACTGGGAATTGAAACCAGGGTCATTCTGCCTCGGAGCTATACCCCCAACCCTTTTTATTTTGAAACAGTTACTCACTAAGTTGCTAAGGATGAGGCTGGCTTTGAACCTAAGATCCTGCTGTCTCAGCCTCCCAAGTACTGGAACTATAGGCGTGAGTTACCACTCCCGGCCCATATTGCTCAGCCGGAACTATTCAAGTTTCAAACCTACCTGTGTTGGATT
Organism: Glis glis; assembly: GCA_004027185.1. Lineage (NCBI taxonomy): Eukaryota > Metazoa > Chordata > Mammalia > Rodentia > Gliridae > Glis > Glis glis. The sequence continues at coordinate 2,704 of PVJS01015189.1, forward strand.
TCTGTTTCCACCCTGAAGCCGCGCGAGAAATCGTCTGGTTAGAAAGAGAAGAGCGCGCCCGGCAGCACTATGAGAAGCACCTGGAGGAGCGCAAGAAGAAGCTGGAGGAGCAGCGGCTCAAGGAGGAGCGCAGGAGGGCAGCAGTGGAGGAAAAGCGGAGACAGAGGCTGGAGGAGGACAAGGTGAGGCGCCTCTCCCTCTGGAGGGAGCCAGGAGCTTTCCTGTGCAGCTTCCGGTGGCACTTTGCAGTCAGGTGCCCGCACGAGGGGGTTCCAGAGTAATCAGAGTTACAGGGAGGGTGGGGTGTGGAAGGCAGGTGAAAAATGGACTGCTTAACCACCGGCATGGTGGCGCACAACTGTGATCTTAGTTCTTGGGAGGCTGAGACAAGAGGATCTCAAATTCAAAGCTGGCCACAGCAAGTTAGCATGGCTCTCAGCAATGTAGCAAGACCCTGTTTCCAAATAAAAAATAAAATAGGGCTGGGTTGTAGCTCAAAGGTAGAATGCCCCTGGGTTCAATCCCCAGCAGCGCGCCTGGGCACCGCGCGCGCACGCGCGCACACACACACACACACACACACACACACACACGGTCTAAACCTTTAACTTATTAATGTTCAGTTAATCTGTACCTTAAAACCGCTCCAAGTAATTGCTTTTTGTAGGGGCTTACCATTTGTAACCATTTACACATAGATATCTTATTTAACACTCATCCCTTGTTACATAATCAGTTTTTGCAATGTGGAAATTGAGACCCAGAATGGGTAAGTTGCACAAGACCATACACCCCAGTGAGTCTTGGGTTCAGGATTACGCACATCCTCAGATTCTAGCCTCCATGTTTAAAACATGTTTCCATGTGGGCATGGTGACACACAGCTTAGTGGAAGAGCACCGGCCTAGCATGAGGGGTGGCACGGTCTTAGGTTTGATCCCCAGCACCACAAAATAAATAAGTAAAATGAAATATGGTACCTTACGTGTTAAGCATCAGTTTAAGCTAAGACCTGCCTGCTGCGCTTCTGGTATTGATGAAAGAGTCCCACCCCATCATAAGGGTCACTTACTTAAGTGCCATCTGTATAGCAAAGGCTTCATGAACTCTGGGACCTAATGGTTTCAGTAACCTTCCAAGACGGATATTATTCCTATCTTAAGATGTTAGGAAATAGATTAGGAGAAGTAGAGTGGAAATTTACGTAGTACCCCTCACTCCACTCTGCCTTAAGTTGAAGAAGCTTCAAACAGCCAGGTTAAATCCAACCGCCGTCTCTTCTGTTCCATTTAAGGAACGCCATGAAGCTGTCGTACGACGTACAATGGAAAGGAGCCAGAAGCCCAGGCAGAAGTATAACAGGTGGTCATGGGGGGGCCCTCTCCACGGGAGCCCCAGCATCCACAGTGCAGGTAAGCATACAGGGTCCACTTTCAAATATATGCTTTGTTTTTTCCTGGACAGTGTAAAATGCATTTGCTTTTTTATTATTATTGTTCCTAAATCTGTTTGCAAAACAAAAATCCTACTGAAATGACTAACCTGGACTTAAATGATGCCTCTACTGTCTGAAGGTAAGAGGGTGATGGAGGTAAGAAGATAAGGCCCTCTTTTCCCTTGACACAGGCTGCTTTTCTCATGTGTTAAAAAATTCCTTAAAGAGAGAAATCTATACATTTCTAAAACTTGCTAGTCTCGACTCTATTTTAGTAATTCATTTGCATAAGGATTTCAGGATTATGGAGTAAGTTAACCCATTTTACCTTCTCTCTCGAAGAATCATAGTAATATTGATGAATCAGAATCAGTACTACGAGCTTATGTATCCTAACCCTGAATAAAGTATATGCAACACAAATGCTCTGTAAGAAAGTATGCAGGTCTTCAGCTAGAAATAGTCGCAGTTATCTAAGCTCTTTTCTCCTTCTTGAGTGGATGTAAGATCATACTGAAATCTGGACTTAGTGAAAGGCTTTATTTTTGTACTGTAAATTCAATACCCCTTGAATTTTACATAGTTTGTCAGTTCTTTTTCATTTTTGTACTGTAAATTCAATACCCCTTGAATTTTACATAGTTTGTCAGTTCTTTTTCATTTTTGTACTGTAAATTCAATACCCCTTGAATTTTACATAGTTTGTCAGTTCTTTTTCATTTGTATGAGTCTAATCTTTTTTCTTTTGTTTAATTTACTTTGAAAAATCATGTCTCGCATTCTGTCCCCAGGTGGTTTGGTTGAGTCTTCATTCACCTTTCTCGATTTAGCAGGCCTGGACCACCACTTCACACCCTTGGGTGGTCCTAGAAAATCTGGTACAGACATCCCTGTGATTGCTGACTGCCTGCCCCGTAGCTAGCACCTCCGCCCTAGGGCCAGTCACTCCATAGCTGAAACGTCACTGTCTTAGTCCCGATGCATGCCTGCGGTCCCACTGCGTAGACCTAGATCTGGGATTGGCACAGCCTTTCCTAAGTGTGATGATATGACTCGGTGACTTAAAGGTGTTGAAATAATTACCTGTGGCATGTTTGCTTTCTCCTTAAGTGATCATTTGGGATCAAACCTTTTAAAAATGTTTTGTAGGGGCTGAGGTGGGTCTCAGTGGTAGAACGCTCACCTGGCATGCTGGAGGCCCTGGGTTCCATCCCTAGCACCACAACAGAACAAAGTTCGGCTAAAAAATTACCTGGGGTCAAAGTACTTCCAGTCTAGCTCCCCCCTCACCCCCCAGTATTGCCACAGCCACTGTTAGTTTTATCTAAATAACTGAATTTTTGTTTGCTCTGTTCTTTTTCATTCCTAACATTCTATGTATTTTGCATAATCCTTTTATGAAAAATCATCTAATGAGTGTCACCACACTTCCTTTCATGGGACAGCGAGCCAGACTTGAAGGCACTTTTTTCCCTTGGGTCTTTACCACCCCATGAGGTCTGGCAGAGCTCATATCAAATCTGTGTCATGATCATTCACATGTGATGTTTCATTCTAGGCAGAGTTTTAAATATATGTTTCCTGCAGAAAAAATGTCATGGTGTATATTTTTATAGCCCCATTTTTCTTTTATGTGCCTTCATTCTTTATATGTGCACAGTAGAAATACATTCTGTTCTGTGTTGTCAAACATTTGAAGAAAAATAAAGCTGCTTAGCCTTAATTCTTGCTCCCATGCTCAGAAGTTAATGTATGACCTTTATTTCTGCCACTCAGAGCAAGAGAACAAGTGATAGATTTGTGAGCTAGGATAAAATTCATTTTTTATAAGAGCTGCAAATTAGAGCAGATTGCCACTGTACTGGAACAGAGAAGTTTGTCTGAAAATAATTGGAATTTTCCAGAGTGCTGAGATGTTCAGAGCAACAACCAGGTCTTCCTCATTTGAATACCCTTCGCTTCACAGCAGTACCTGAGGCACGATGCACGCTCAGTATTTGCTGACCAACAAATAGATCCTCGAAACTGGCTACATTACAATTAGCCCCTAGCCGGGTGTGATGGCGCACGCTTGTAATCCCAGTACTCAGGAAGCTGAGATAGGAGGATTACAGGTTTGAAGACAGCCTTGGCAATGTAGCGAGACTCTGAGCAACCTAGCATGACCCTGTTTCAAAACATGATGATGATGATGATGATGATGATGATGATGATAATGATGGAGGAGGTCTAGGGGTGTAACTCCGAGGTAGAATGCCCCTGGGTTCTATCCCCAGTACCACAAAAATAAATAAATAAATCAGCCCTTGTCCAACTGCGGGCATGTCATCTAGAACTAGTCTAAAAATTTTTATTCTTTTAAAAACTGATTCTTTATAAATCCTTTCATGAATTTGTGTTTTATTCAATGAGAAAAGAAATAAGAATTGTCTCATATATCAAGTAGGATAATGCACTCACGGCGTACCTCGGTAAGCTTACCCATCCATGGCAGATCTAGATGTTTCACCATTCACAGTATTTTGATGGGGTGGAAAGACCTAGTCTAGCTCATGTTTTCCATTTACTCTGAAACAAAGCTAAATGTTCTTGTTTCAATAATCTCCTATTGAGAATCTGCCTGATGATAAATTTGCATATAGACACCATTTTCCCTCAACTAAAGCTTAACATATAAAAACAGTATCAGAAAATGTGTTGCTATAAAATCACCTAGAAATGACTTTGGTTTTCCTCCCTGGTGCCCCATATCTCACATTTCCTTTCCTTTTTCTCTTTCTTTTTGGTACTGGGTATTGAACCCAGGGGCATTCTACTTCTGAGTGATACTCCTATCACTTTTTATTTTTTATTTTGAAACATGGTCTTGCTAAGTTGCTGAGGCTGGCCCCAAACCTATGATCCTCCTGTCTCAGCCTCCCAAGTACTAGATTACAGGTGTGCACCACCACACCTGGCTTGTACTTCACATTTCATCGTGAAGCTATTCCTTTTAATGGTTTCCCAAATCTTGCCTTTGTTAAGATTTTCCTAAGAGCCCATCCTTTAAGGGTAAATGTAAGTCATAGAAATGGCATTTGGTGTTTTTTTTTTGTTGTTGTTGTTGTTGTTTTGCGGTACTGGGGATTGAACCCAGGGGCGTTCTACCTCTGTGCTACACCCCCGGCCCTATTTTTTATACTTTATTTTGAAACCGGGTCTCACGAAGTTGCGGAGGGCCTCACTAAGTAGAGAGAGAGACAGAGAGAGAGAGAGAGAGAGAGACAGGGAGAGAGAGAGAGAGAGAGAGCTGAGGCTGGCCGCAAACCCGGATCCTCCGGTCTCCGCCTCCCAAAGTACTGGGATTACAAGCATGCGCCACCACGCCTGGCTGCATTTGGTGTTTTTTAACAATAATAATAAAATTGTTTCAACCATAAAAATAAATCCCAGTTGAAAATAGGAATGTCAGATGTTAATGGAAGATTTGTGTATCACCAAGTGCACTATAAATACCAAAATGGTTGTTCCTTGGGGGAAATTCATTGCAACATGTTTACTGCCTAGGTTAGTTAGACCTATGGAACAGGGTTTTGAAGGCATCTGTCACAAGGCATGTCTGTGTTTCGTTTTATAAGCAGCTAACAATAGAAAATAAAATACTGCAAAATGTCTTCAATTTCAACTATTGTAGACCAGAGCAGCCACTTACCTGCTAGACAAATTTATAATGAGATGTTTAGATTTTCATTATATGTAGTTTTACTCAGGGAACATAATTTGTGCTAACAAGCATGATTACAGCTTGGTTCCTCTGCACCAACAGCAATTTAACAGAGCTGATTTTTGTCTTTCATGTGGCTATTTCCCTTCTGATTTGGACTTCAAGTGTTAGTTTAAAACGACCTGACTGCAGGATGAACAGTAATTCTCATCAATTTAGAATTGCTGTCAGTTTTGCTGGGCAGGTTCATGCACTGATTGTACGTTTGCAAGGCACACTAAACTCATAGGGCACTGAAGTGTGGTTTTTAAAAAGAAGGTTGCAGTGGCCATCTTTTCTACACAGAGCATTTCTTTGCGTTTCTTGCTTTTAAAATAATTCTTCTATAATGAACTTCAATGCCCTGGGTGAAACAACTCTACATGCAGAACGATCAGCAAGAGACTGAACCTGATGTGGTTTTTATTCCAGAGCTTGCAGTGGGTTTTACCAGCACCATTGCCACCCATTGCCCCTACTTTCAGAAATTATGAAGGTGTTCACTTTTACGGTCCTTGGCTTCATAGTGTCTCTGCTATTTTTGTAGCCCTTCATCGGCCTTCCTTTTGTCTTCATCCACTGGTTGCATTATGACAATGTCCTTGAGTATCAAACTGGTGCACTGAATATTTATTTTATCCTATAAGAAAAATGAGTTTTATTTCTAGCCTTTAAGTTGCCTTTAACGTGTCCACTTGGAAAACTGTGCTGTGATGAAAGATCTAGAAATAGAGCTGAAAGCATCCAATCCTAGTTTTTCCTTCCATCAGTGAACTGGGCAATTGCACTCCTGCATGCTGGCTGTCAATTAGCATTATCTCCATTTGTTTTAGATCCAGACAGGCGGTCAGTTTCCACCATGAATCTTTCGAAACATGTCGATCCCGTCATTAGCAAGCGGCTCTCCTCCTCATCTGCAACTTTGCTAAATTCTCCAGATAGAGGTACAGTCAAAAGGAAAACAAAAGAATGTTCTGTTATTTACTTAATGCTTTTTTTCTGGATGTTTACAGATGAAAATAAGCAATCTGAAGTTGCTTTCCCTACATTTCTTAAATAGGAAGAAAAAAACTTCAGAGTAAAAAAGCAATAAACGGCTGAACAGCATTTTCCTTGCGACAAGGACGTTTCTCATTTTAGAACGTGGCTGAATGGTTGCGTTCAGCGGTGATGAAAGCGATGCTGCTCTCAACTCTTTAGTAAATGAGTTCACAGCGCCAGAATCACCCGCTTGCCCGCCAAAATGTACATAATCTTTGTTATGAACATTTCTTTTCCTTCAATCATATTGTCTGTGGCTTCTCATCTGTACCTTGGGGATTCCAGGCTCTGCCTTTCTAAAGACAACTTTAAATGATTCATTTTGATCGATTTCATTTTGCCAAGTTATTTCTCATTTAATCAAGCATTTCTTACTGCATTTCTTCTGTGTGTGATTGGTTTTCTGGTGTCCATTCCTTTACACATGAGATACTTAGCCTGACTTCGAGAATACCATGATCATGACCAGCCTCCTGAAAAGTTTAGTAATTATAGCCCTCCAGCGAACATCTGATTTGAGTTTTGTCCATTCTATGGATTTACAGTACATGAATGCTGAGTTCATTATAAAATGAAAGTTTTATTTTATGTCTATCATAGAAGGAACAATAAGCTTTTAACATATGATAAGCTATTTGTTTTACATAACTTAAGATGATTTTAAATAAAACCAAAGAATTATTGTGCAGCATAAAAGCACATACTCATAACAAATTGTGATTACTTGAAATACTTTATAAAAAAAAAACTTGAAAGTCTCAGTGTTTATAATCTTTAAAAAATATTATGTGTGCATGTTCTGTGTGTATGTGTATTTGTATATTTTATATTGTATAAAAGTTGTTACAGTATCATTGTGATGTACAATATTATGAGTGTTGATGTTATTTTATAACTAATCTCATAAAGCAGTAAATGCTTGAACAACTTCCTATTCTTGCCTTCTAACCAAAACAATTCCTTTTTTCACCTAATTTATCTAAATCATCTATATTAGACATGTAGTAAAATTAGCAGCCTTTCATGTTAAAGTATTATTAATTAAAATTTTTCAGAAATATCCTTTTTCTTCAAACCTATTCTCCTAATATAATGTAAAATATAGCATGTGAATGCTGTTCTTACACTTGTCTATTCAACTTTCCTTTGGTATTGGTCACTTAATCAGCACATTAATTCCATACTTTTGTGAACCCAAGTCTGAAACAAACCACAGTTAGGATTTTACCGCACTTTCAAGTTAAACCTTGCTTACTGCTTCTGATAGTCCCACAGCTGAAATTAGAGTGAGGATGGGAGTAGACAGCTGAACACTGTCCTGTCTACTCTCTGTGGAATGACAGCACTGAATTGTCTTATCAATTAGAAATAAGATAAGGTTTTATGGATTCTGCCTTGTAGTATCTAATTGGATGAGAAAGATCCTTTGGATGGATCATCTACTGCAGTTGAGATAATTGTCTCCTGGGGATCAAAAGCCTGACTTACTGTCCACAGGCTAATGACTGCAGGAGAGGGACTAGAAGTGGGATCTCCAGCTCCTCACGATGTGGGTGCTCTGCTGCATCTGCATCTTCATGGTGTCCTTCCTTAGGTCGCCCCGTGCGTTCTTCCTTTGGATTGGCTAGAAGTGGAGTTAGAGCTGGGCGTGGACAAGAGGATCGCAGGTTCACAGCCAGCCTCCGCAATTTAGCAAGTCCCTTCACAACTTAGACCTGTTTCAAAATGAAAAATAAAATAAGGCTGGGAGTGTAGATCAGAGATAGAAAGCCCCTGAACCACAAAAAAAAAAAAAAAGCGGAGTTAGGATGCCTGGGTCAAGGAAAGTTCAATAACCAGTGTAGAGCCAGGGCCAGGAAACTGCCCCCTGAATCATGGTGCAGGTCTAGAAAGTTGAACATTAAGCTGGACTGATAGAATGAGAGGGAGAGCACTGAATTGGAGAGTCCTGCTTCTCTGCTCCCTTATAAAAAGGAACTGAGCAAGTTCCCGGCCTACCCGAACAGGGCAGTCCAGAATCATTTTTCCTTTTTTTTCAACTTATGTAAAACCCTCCAGGAGTAGGTTAGTGAAAGGTTTAGGGCCTTTCAATAAGAATAGAAATTCCTCTGAATCGGAATGTCTTTAATTTAGAAATGATTCTTTTCTTCCCCCTTATCTCATTCTTATTAGTAAATTAGAAGCCATTACAGACAAACATGTGAAGAGGGTGTATCACATCATTTAATCTTCTTGGTCCTGTGGCAGCAGCCTGAAAGCTAATATTAAATGGAAGCTCTGAAGCCATCGAGACTCAGGCCTGCTGGAATGCACCCCAGCAGCCCCCTGGTTATTACATATGTGGAAATATTGCCGCATCACTTAGCAAACAGCCACTTCCCCAGATGTGCCCTCCAAAGCTACTGGAGGCCGGTCATAGGTCTGCCCCGGAGTCCTACCGGTTTTTAAGTGTCTTGATTGTCACACTTGAATATAGTGTTACCTGGACTGATAAAATTACTTCGTTTAAAGGAAATCTCTGCTTATTAGAGATTTCTATAATTGATACAACAGTGAGACTATTGCCATTGGACATGTTTACACTAAAAGTGTAAATCATCTTTAAGCTACCCACTCAACCAGTTGTTCAAGAAAGAACAATGGGGAGTTTAAAAAGAATGAGAATGAAGTTGCCTACTCTTTGTTTAAAATTAGTCAGTACACTTTTCCCCTGGGATGTTCATCAGAGGATGCAGTGACGGACCGCAAGCCGAACCCTGCCCAGAGCCGTGTTCTATTTAACCTGAGCAGTGATGCTCTTCTTGTTTTAACTTGAAGTAATTGCCAACATTTAAAATATGGAAGTTTTCATATAACATTTAGGCTTCCTTCTTCTAATTAAAAAAATAGAACCAGATTCTAACAACATGTGCCTGATTTCTGCTTGATACCCATTACCTGAAACTGAACAGCAGTGTCGCCTTATTACAAGGAATATGGTAGTGCAGATAGCCAGAACATCCAAGATCACTTATGGACAGTAACCCACAATGGCCCCTCACATCCTTCAAGTTTACCTCCCCTAATCTGGGCGGCATGTCTATTAGGGAGAATTGTCAACATCTCTTTTTTTTTTTTTTCAGTGCTTAAACCAAGGACCAATACCAGAGTTCCATGAGAGTTAAAATTTTCAGCTTTTTAATCTTAAATTCAGAACCCCCTGCAGGTGAAAAAAATAAAGGAAACAATGAACTAACAAATCTCCTTTACTAGCATTTACTAACAGGTTATCTTCCATAAGATCTCCCTCTCTGTCTCTCTGTCTCTCTCTCTCTCTCTCTCTCTCTCTCTCTCTCTTCTCTCTCCCTCTCCCCCTCTCTCTCATGAATGTGGTAGAAATTTCTCCTAACAAAAATCTTTTATTCTGTGTTGAGATTTGCTTTACATGAAAATTAAGGTGGCCTTGTAATGTTCTTCACTTGGGCCAGATTCCCTAGGTAACACCCTAAAGACTCACGGAAATAAAGCAATTGAGCTACTTAATGGAGAAAAGAAAGAAGACATATCTTTTTAATATCTCTCCTCTGCAGTTCCGAGCCACAGTCATCCCACAGTTTTTTCTAAGAAAAGGGTGTAATTCATCTTTCTTCCCTTTCTCATCTATTGAACATCTACTTCCGTTGAAATTTTTCAGTTAATCCCCATCACTTTTGATTTTATTCTGTGAACATAGTCTAATTTTAGGTCCCGTTATATTATTCTGTTGTTACATTCACACTGCCCTACTAGTTTATTTTTTTGTTTGTTTGTTTGGTATTGGGGATTGAATCCAGAGGCACTCTACCTCTGAGCTACACCCCCAGTCCTATTTTATTTTCTGTTTTGAAACAGTCACACTGAGTTGTTGAGGGTCTTGCTAAGTTGCTGAGGCTGGCCTTGAACCTGCAATCCTCCTATCTCCGCTTCCCAAGTACTGGGATTACAGGAGTGCACCACCACACCTGGCTTGCCTTGTTAGTTTATGACAGTACTTAACCAATAGTGCTTTCTACTAACTATAACTATTTGAGTAGTTTTGTAACAGATCTTTCTTATTCATATTAATGCCACATAATATTTAATTTAACCAGGATTCTTCTAATAAACAAAATCCAATGAATAATTCACTAATTCTTAAATTCACTAGAGCTTTGATCAAAATAGCCCTCATTTAAAATAAAGTCAAGCTGGGTGTGGTGGCGCACGCTTGTAATCCCAGTACTTTGGGAGGCGGAGACAGGAGGATCCGGGTTTGCGGCCAACCTCAGTGCGCGCGTGCGCGCGATCAATCTCTCTCTCTCTCTCCTCTCTCTCTCTCTCTCTCTCTCTCCCCCTAATGAGGCCCTCTGCAACTTCGTGAGACCCGGTTTCAAAAATAAAGCAAAAAAAAAAAATAGGGCCGGGGGTGTAGCGCGGAGGTAGAATGCCCCTGCATTCAATCTCCGGTACCACAAATAAATAAATAAATAAATAAAATAAAGTCAGATAGCTGGGCGTGGTGGCGCACGCTTGTAATCCTAGTACTTGGGAGGCGAAGACTGGAGGATCTGGGTTCGCGGCCAGCCTCAGCTACTTAGTGAGACCCTCTGCAACTTCGTGAGACCCAGTTTCAAAATAAAGGATAAAAAATAGGGCCGGGGGTGTAGCGCAGAGGTAGAATGCCCCTGGGTTCAATCCCCAGTACCGCGAAAAAATAAAAATAATAAAGTCATATATTTAAGGAACTCGCTGGAAGTTGATTCTTCCTTCTAAACAGGAGCAAACATTTTCTTTGTAACAATATTTAGCAGTATATGGTTTTCATTTACTAAAACTAATTTCCTAGAATTTATGTTCCATTCCAAACACCTGCTCCAGAGGCAAGGTGTCTTAATACCTGAGTTTTGTGGAATAAAAGTGTCTTGCCTGGCTTAGACAGTTTTAAAGGCTTTTTCAAGTGACTTGGGAGTGCGTTCCAAAACAAAGATATGTGATCACTTTACTGTAATGATATTTTAGGAGTTTGCAAGTTTCTTTACTGGTATTTTTGGAAAATACCTTCTGTGTTTTCATATGCTGTCACTGGAAGCTAACAATATAAGCAATTATTTATAATTGGCATACTTTTCCCAACCACGGCTTGCCAAGCCCCAGTACAATTTGGGACCATATGTCATTCCATTATTTCAGCTTCGTTTTCTAGATTTGTCAGGTGCCCATTAGTAGTCTTCAAGATTGTGTTTATATTGGATTTTGACTTTTCTGTTTCATTTTATCTTGCTTCAGCCTTCTTAGCCCAAATTTCAGGTTCCAAACAGGAACCTGAAAGACACTGGATGGAAAGGTCAAAAGGACTCCCACACATAACTGCAGGAGCCTTTCGTTTGATTAAATCTTAACTCTCCACCAATTGCTCAAATAGCATCTTGTGGGGATCTAGCAGAGTTTAATGGGAACCTTCCTATCTTTTATGTAAACCTAGTTTTCCGTTAACCTGACAACACCCCTGTTGGGGTTTATTAGCCAAGGTTCTTTTGAAGCCCTTTGGCTGGGGTGGGTGCCATCAGTCCACTGTATCCAGATGCCTGTCAGAAAGGTAGGAGTTACATCTGTAAAGTGTTATCTCTGTTTTAAAACCTGTTGAGTACTAAAGGCGGGTGATTAGCGGACTCCACACTACAACCTCCTTTAGAGCCTGCCTCAAGCATAAGGTCTTGAAGGAAAGCGACATCCGCAGGACAGCGGCTCCTCTGGGGCAGGGTTCCTGCCGCACTGACTCGCCTCAGCTGTCCTCCCCAAGGGCCTGGTCTCAAAGACCAGGCACACAGAGGCGATAGGTGTGATGTTCTGCGCCCTCTTGGTCCTGGAAAGAATGCTTCTAACATCTTGCTTATGTGGTGACGTCTAGCTCGCCGTCTGCAGCTCAGCCCCTGGGAGAGCAGCGTTGTTAACAGACTCCTGACGCCCACCCATTCGTTCCTGGCCAGAAGTAAAAGCACAGCTGCCTTGTCTGGAGATGCAGGTAAAGTCCAGGTGGAAGTTTCCTGGGGAGGTAAAGTCCTCCTTTCGAAGCATACCCTCGCTGCCGGCGTTCATCCAATCCTACCTCCGTCCCTCCTGATGCGCTCCCCTCTGCTCCAGCGCAGTTGTCTGTGGGTGTTGGTCTTTTGCTCCTGCCTTTGTTTCCTCTTAGTATCCGCCCCAGCATCTGATCTGAACACCAGATGCCAGGCAGACTGACCCAGCCCCACTGTGTGATCAGGTGGCCTGGCTGCCTCTGTCTGTTGATGAGGTTACCAGAAAAATATCCCTTACCAGCCTTTCTTTCTGCCCCTGTATCTCAGATAATCAAAGGTAGATAGAATGTAATATTTAATACCAATGTGGGCTTGGGAATAAAATCAAAGTCCAAGCCTGTTATTTAAGCGTAGAGTCTCCTAGTGTAGCTGCAAGCCAGCTGCTTCTCCTCCCTGCCCCAGTCTATTATATGTAATCTAGGAATAGTACCGCCGACTGCACAGAGCTATAGAGAAGGCTGATTATAGTGTAGGGAATGCAATTAGTGTCACATTCATTGAAAATATGTAGAACCTACCTAGTATTGGCCATTATTATTGTCATCTACTTTTCAAAATGCAAAACGTGCCTGAAGGAGCCAATCGGCTCATTAACTTAATGAGAAGTTAGGGTACAGACTGTAGTTGATAAGAAAAGTCCACATTAGGCTCTTGGTAACGTGGTAATCAACTCATGGTGCGTTGATTTAATTTCCCAGCTGTGTCTGGGCACAGTTGGCGTATCTATGTGAGCAGTCTTGCAGCCCTCATCTCTGGCACTTAGGACATTACATACCCTCTTTGAAAAGTTCCCTTTAAAGATGCTTTGCCTCTGCAAGCCTCCTCATGTTCATTAGCTGACTTTATAAGTAATAATCCTTGTTGGGTTTATGGTGTCTTTCATCTCTGATGCCCAGTGGGATAATGAGTATCAAACTCTGCTTCTCATGGCAGCCCTGGGAGTCAGTCTAGAAAGCAAGTATGGGCATGCCCACCACCTTCTTAGGGGACCTAAGTGGCAATAGGTGACTTAGAGCAGAGCCGCTTAGAGAACTGGTGGACTGGGCCTCAAACGCGCTTGCCCCTCCCTCCTCGGCACCGAGTGGTGCTTTGTGTGCAGGTGTGCAGTCCACTGGCTGGACCACAGTGTTCTCTGTTTTCTGTAAAATAACTCTCCTATGAGCTGTCACACGGCATCTGAGATTTTGAAGAAAAAGTATAACTTCTTTCAATGTAGTTTATTTTTGATGCCTTTGAATGTCATACTTTTATGCAAGTCATGAAAGCCTTTCTTCATGTTGAAGAACCTTTCAGACTACTTCTGTCCTGTTTCATAGGATCTCCAGAGTTTATGACCTTCATGCATCTGAATCTCCACGTCATATATTGTGTTTTACTAACGAACTGCTTCAAAGCTAGAAAACTGTCTTTGCTATCTCTGTCATCACTAACTTTTGTCAATTCTTTTGCTCTTCCTCTAGTCTCCTCCAACACCATTTCCTCGTTTTCCACTCATTTCACTTTCCCATCGTCCCCCTTCCTTCTTCGTTCCTCATTATTATGCTTAGTCAAGGTACTTTTAGTTTGCAAGTTGGCTGTTCTTCACTTTGCAGTTTTTCCATTCTCCTTTTCACAGATTGATACATTAATTTATTTTAGAGTGAAACAAGTGCAGAGCCTTTACCTGAGCTGCCTGTCTTATTAATACACTCCCTAGATCATTGTTACTTATAGCATTGGTGCAGCTTGTTTATTGAACCAAAACTCTTGGTTCTAATGGAAATTTCCATTTGGAATTATGTATATAAATATGTCTTCCACTTTTCTTTCCAGAAACACTTTTTTCTGTCACTTTCATTTTTTCCATATACTTGTTAATTCTTTTTTTTTTTTGTCTTTCTGTTTTAGTTTTGTCTCTTGACTTCATCTTATTCCCAAGTGCCATTGGCAAAGGGTGGCCTACATCTGTGGTGGGGGTTACTGGGGCAGATTAAACATCCCAACCCCTAGGATGTTTGCTGATTGTAGACCCCTGAGCAAGTGGTAGAGCCAGGGAGAACTGGGAATCCAAGGTGCATCCCTGTCCTTTGCAGCTACTACTTTGGGTTGACTTCTCCATACCCTCTCTTTTCAGAACATTCAAATACCTGTGATTATTAGAGTTCACCATTAAATAAGTTAATACATGTAAAATGGTTAAAAGAGTACCTGACATGAAAGGCTCTCAATAAACGTTAGTATTCTATTAGGCAAATTTCCTGTTCTCTGCTGTACTCCGACCACTTGAACTGCACGACCTTTGCTCTGCGCCCACTGTTTCACATAGAAGATCTTGAATGAGTTAAATTCGTGCACACTTACTACCGAGAGTAGTGGAAGTCATTCTCAAAGCATTTTCATGAATGAATGTTCATGTTTAATTAAAGTACTTGGGATATGGAGAGTACTCTGGGGAAAAAATAACTGTATACTGCTCTTGCTCTTTCTTCAGAAGGGCAAGGTTATTCAAACAATCAATTTTGAAAGTTTCAGGATTTTTAGTAGCTACTGTTCAGGACAGCAGTGAATTCCATAGAATTTGATAACACTTGGAGGTGTTTTTTGAACAATTAAATTTTAGGATTTTTTTCATAGGTTTAAGGTTACCTTCAACATGTGTTTAATATCTCCTCAGCACTTTAATAAAGAACAAACCAGAAGGCCTGTTGAGATTGGCTTACTTCCAGGATGGTCTCAGGAAATGCTCCACAGATACTTTATGAAATCATTTTTTCCCAGTAGAGAGCAGAAATCATATTTCTGTGCTTCCTTCCTTCTTCAGTATCCACCCCATGGCCTCAGAGCAGGGCTGTTTTCTAGGGCTTCTTGATCCTTCAGCCAGGGCAGTGGACTCTGGCTGTGCCTCTCCTCCTGGTCATTAATCCACAGAGGCCTTGTGCCAGGATATATTTTCTTGAATGTATTTGGTTGACTTGGAAGAGTTTTGTATTAACAATTAACTCTTTCCTTGCCTGGGAAGTGCAAATGTCTCCTTGTGGCACTGAAGAAAAGGTTTTTCCCAAGAGTTTCCCCTGTGATCACAATAAGCAAAATGACAAGAGGTTCTCCTTCCTCAGAACACAAATCCACCTTTCACCGTCAAGGTCAGAAGTAAAGTTCTCTGACATTTTCCAAGTAGGATGCACATATTATTTTAAGAAGAGCCGAGTAAATACAAATTATTGTAGTTTATCCTAAAGAAACAGAATTCTGTTTGCAGATATAGGAAAAGAGAATACAGTTTCCAATCTTTTCACTGCCTTAACCATTCAGTGATAACCAAAGATATTATGAGGCATTTCATGAAAGAGCATATTAATAAATATGCAGTCTAGGACTGGGGATGTAGCTCAGTGGTAGAGTGCTTGCCTAGCATGCAGAAGGCCCTGTGTTCCATCCCCAATACTAAAATAAAAAATAAAAAAGATGCAGTCTGATCAATTTACTGACTATATTAACTCAAAATAACAAATATTTTTGAACTCCATAATTCTGAAATTAAGATTAGCCCAAACTTGTGAACTTTCAAGGGTTTTTTTGTTGTTTTTGTTTTTCCTTAAGTACTAGAGGTGGAATCCAATTTATTTATTTTGAGATGGGGTCTCTCTAAGCTACCCAGGCTGGCCTCAAACTTGAAATCAGCCTCTTCGGTAGCTTGGATTATAGGCACCTGGCACACTTTTGAGTTGTTAATTTATTAACACAGTTACATTTGCCTGGCATTAGTCTTTTTTGGGGGGTGTAGATGGCACTTCATGCATGCTAGGCAAGTGCTCTATCACTGCACTGCATCCCCAGCCCCATAATAGTCTCCATAAAGGGATGCTAAAGGGGCTAGAGTTGGGTAAAGTCATTTTATAACCTGGTCCAAATGTATAATATTGTCCTCAGTAGTCATTTTAATTGTCTCGTTTTTTCTGGAAAACAGTATTTCTGAATGAGATCTGAAAATGGACCTTGGAACTTTAGTGTGCACACTTTTGATACCTATGCAGTGTTACATGAAGTTCTTTAAACCATTGTTGCTCAGGATAACTTGAGTAACAGTGATCCTTTGAAGGCGAATAGTCAGAAACTATCTGGATTTTCAAGAACTACTCTATCTTGAGTAAAACTGTAAAAGCTATTCATGATTCAACCTTAATTTTTGGCAGTCTTAACACATTTATGTTCTTTTCATCATTTTAAATATTACCATCTCATCTCCCCTATAAGTTCTGCTGCATCTTATGAACTGTTGAATGCCTCAGCTTTTGGGGAAACCCAGAAGTATGTGTCGGTTTGCCTTTAAATAGATAAAACATTTACAGAATTCTTCCCTGGAAATTCTTACCCACCCCTGTAACAGGTCTTAACACCTGGTAAGACTTGGTCATTTAACATTTTTAAAATTCAGTTTTCCCGCACTGGCTTTGAACTTGACTTGTGACGTTGTAGTGTATTTTGCCTGCCTGCTTGCACGCTTCTTCTCTTTTCACCTTTTGTTCCATCCTAACGCGAATTAGGGAAAATCTGATTACAAACCCATCCTCGTATAAAAACGATCTCATTTTACTAATGTAGCATTTTACCAGAACCATCAGTTTATGGGACGAGAAGGTCACTGCTCTCCATCATGACTGGATTACACCTATATCTTTAATCGGCATTTACATAGACAACCAGCAATGTCTTGGATTTTTTTCTTGGACATGCCTTGCTTTGGGACACATAATAAACTCACGGGATATGAGGAGAGTTGAGTATGATGGTTCTGGGCACCTTTAGGTAATAATGTCTTTTCCCCACTTTTCTCTCTATCTCTGCTTTGCTCCTCTTCCTGAACCTGCTTTGGGCTTTCTTCACCCGTTCCTCTGGCACTGTTGTGTGTAAAATCAATCACCTGCATCCTAGTTATCCCCATTTGTCCTCGTTCAGCATCTTGCAGCCCCATCATCATGCCCTTCAAAGCTGCACACTCTAGAAACCCAGTGGACCGGCCAAAGCTCTTTGTAACTCCACCCGAGGGCCCTGCGCGCAGGAGGACCATTCACGGCACGGCGGTGAGTAGCAGCGGGA
>PVJS01015189.1:20171-39351 GCA_004027185.1 Glis glis
ACACACACGCGCGCGCGCACACACACACACACACACACACACACACACACACACACACACTTCTCCACTTGGAATTTTGCTTTCCCCAAAAATTTGAACTTGAGGATGAAAACTGATCTTTTTTCAAGCTTATATGATTGGCTGAACTGTCTTGCTGGGGCCTCCATAAAAATGAGTGCAATGCCAGAATACGTGTGTGTGTGTGTGTGTGTGTGTGTGTGTGTGTGTGTGTGTCTGTGTGTCTGTGTGTGTCTGTGTCTGTGTCTGTGTGTGTCTGTGTGTTGAACCCAAGGGCATTCTACCTCTGAGCTACACCTCCAGCCCTATTTTATTTGTTATTTTGAAACAGGGTCTTGCTAAATTCTGAGGCTGGCCTCAAATCTTTGATCCTCCTGTCTCAGGCTCCCAAGTACTGGTATTAGAGGTGTGTGCCACCACACCCAGCTCAAATTTCACTTTTTTTTTTTAATTTGTGGTACTGGGAATTGAACCCAGGGTCTTTCCACCTCCAAACTACACCAACAGCCTTTTTTTTTTTTTTTTTTAGTTTTGAAACAGGGTCTCTCTAAGTTGCTTGGGGTTTTGCTAATTAGCTAAGGCTGGCCTCAAACCAGCGATCCTCCTGTCTCAGCCTCCCCAAGTACTGGGATTACATACGAGTGCCACCATGCCCAGCTATACCTTCATTTTTGGAAATAGGAAAACCAGAGGGCCTTTGCTGGGGAAATGGGCCTGGACTTTGGCCCTGATGCTGAGTCTCAACTATATCCAGAACCTGGCTGAGCTGTAACTGTGGCTCACTAAGGATCAAGGTCAGGGACTCTTACCCTGCTTAGCTAATCCCTGTCAAAGCCCACATCTTAAAACACAATGAAAAGAGAGTATTTTGAAAACTCTAGTTATTTGCTAAGTAACCAATTCTTAAAAGGCTGTTAGGCCTGTACTGTATACTCAAGTTTTGCAAGTGAGGAATATAATTTGTACTTATTACTGGCAAGGTGACTGAGCTAAGGTTAATGTCCATCTTGTCTTAAACACAGGTAATTTGTATGTCTCCAGGAGTCTTTCTTCATCTTCGTTTTAAACTGTGTGATTACTTGGTACCCTTGAAAGATGCAGCCATTATTCTGTGGCCTCGGGACACTGCGCTGGAGTCTTAAAACACTCGACAGTCCTCCAGGTCCCGCTGCATCTCTCCCATGATAATAGCATGACCCTGTCATGAGAGGCTGGAAGAATTTTTTTAATCTTAATTTCCCGGAGCAATTCAGATGTATAAAGCTGATGGACACTTAAAAGGATTTTGCTTAGAGGATAAATCCAGGGCTATGCAAGCTTGCTGGCTTCGCCTGTGGCAGTTTTCTTTCAAGCCCCTCCAGGCCTCCTGGCATCAATGTTTAATTCATGTCTGAGTCAGGCTGCAGCCTCAAAGCCAGAGGTGAAACGACCTTTGATGTCTGTGAAGCTTTAATTCATTGCCTCTTGGTGCTGCGGAGATCTTAGCTTTGGACGAAAAGCCGTGAAGCAGAACAGCTTCAGGTGCTTATTGGCCAGGGGAAGAGAGCATTGACCAAAGGAAAAAACTCTTATAGGTAATAGCAGAAATCAGCCTTCCTTGAGGGGAGGTGAAAGGCTGGCCCTTGGCTAACAGAATGGAGGAGGGAGGTTTGTCGTCACATGATCTGTGACTCTGTGATCAGTGAGCCTTCTTTTCACTTCCCCAAGACCAAATATGTAGACAAATACCTCCTGCCAGAGAGTGACTGCTAGAGCTGCACTTGAGCCTTGAAATGTGGTTAATGACACTGACAAACTCAATTTTTAATTAAAATAATGTTTAATTGTGGTTTTAAAAAAATACAACATACCAGGCATGGTGGCACCAAAATAAATAAATACAACATAATCTGTTTTGTTTTGTTTTGTTTTGTTTTGTTTTGTGGTACTGGGGATGGAACCCAGGGGCATTCTACCTCTGGGCTACACCTCTAACCCTGTTTTACTTTTTATTTGGAAACAGGATCTCACTAAGTTGCAGAAGGCCTAACTAAGTTGCTGAGGCTGGCCTTGAACCTGTGATCCTCCTGTCTCAGCCTCCCAAGTACTGGGATTACAAGCGTGTGCCACCACGCCCGGCTCCTAATCATTTTTAAGTTTGCAAGTATACTTAGATTGTAGTGCAGCCAATCTCCAGAACTTTTTAAATCACAACTGAACCACTATGCACATGAAGCAGCTCCCCATTTCCCTCTCCCTTCCCCCAGTCCCTGCAACCACCCTTCCACTTTGTACCTGTGCATTTGACTACTTCAGATACCTCATAAGTGGAAGCACAAAATATTTGAATTTTCATGCCTGGCTCATTTTACTTAGAATAATGTCCTCAAGGTCCATCCTGGTGGGTTGTAGCATGTGTCAGACTTTCCTCTTTAAAGCTCAGTGATATTCCACTGTATGTATATGCCACATTCTGTTTGTCCATCCATCCATTGACTGATGTTCAGGCTGCTCTCATCTCTTGGCTGTTGGGAATAATGCTGCTGTGAACAGAGTATCTATCTCTTGGAGTTTGGGATATTATGCCAGAAATGGGACAATGGGATCTTATGGCACTTCCATTTTAATTTTTTCAGGAACCACCAATGCTGCTTTCCTACAAATAGCACACAAGGGTTGCAGTTTCTCTGTGTCCTTTTTGTTTTTTGTTGTTTTGTTTTTTATGGGTGTGAGGGTATATCTCATTGCAGTTTTGATTTGCATCTCTAGTGATCAGTGATGTTACACGTCTTTTCATAGGCATGCTGACAGTTTGTAGTTCATATCTGGAGACATTTTTATGAAAGTCTTTAAGACTGTGTGCATCTATGGTGCTGGGGATCAAACACAGGGCCTCACGTATGATAGGGAAGTCCTTTACCACTGAGCTACACCTCCAGCCCCTGCCCATTTTTTATTTAGGTTACTAATTATTGAATTGTAGGAGTTGTATATTCTAGATATTAACCCCTTATACATGATTTGCAAATATTTTCTCCTACTTAATAGAATGCTTTTTTTATTGTTGATTGTATCCTTCAACACATAGAAATTTTTGAATTTAATGTTCTGTTTATCCATTATTGCATTGTTACCTGTGCTTTTGGAGTTATCTCTAACAAATCAATACTAAATCCAATGACATGAAGCTTTTCACCCAGGTTTTCTTGCAAGAGTTCTATAGTTTTAAGTCTCACATGTAGGTCTTTAATCCATTTGAGTTTGTGATTGTGTATTATACAGGGGAATGGTCCGATTTCTTTTTAATGTAAATGTCTGATTTTCCCAGAACCACTTGTTAAAGAGAACCTTTTTTCTCATTGAGTGGTCTTGGGACCACAAGGGTTTATTTTTGGGCTTTCTATTCCATGGTTCTATGTGCCTGTTTTTGTACTAGCACCACACTGTTTTGATTACTCTAACTTTGTACTATGTTTTAGAATCAGGAAGTGTAACACTTCCAATTTTTTTTTTTTTGTGGTACTAGGGATTGAACCCAGGGTCATTCTACCTCCGAGTTCCACCCCCAGCCCTATTTTTTATTCTTTATTTTGAAACAGGGTCTCACTAAGTTGCAGAGGGCCTCACTAAGTAGCTGAGGCTGGCCTCGAACCTGTGGTCCTCCTGTCTCAGCCTCCCAAGTACTGGGATTACAAGCGTGCGCCACCACGCCCGGCTGAGACTTCCAATTTTATTCTTCTTTATTAAGATTGTAAAGTCTGTCTTCTGCGGGTAGGTTTTCCAACCAACTGATGTGGACAGCTTGCTGCATGTATTCCCCTCAGCACTGTGGAAAGTGTTACAGGAAAGATGATTTTACAGGCTGCTGGCCATGAACTGAAATCAGGATGAAAATCAAGAGTAGACATTATCTCAAGTATTGAGTGGCTTTCCTTCCCCCCTCTTTTTTTTTGTGGTATTGGGGATTGAATCCAGGGGCACCCTACTGCTGAGCTTCCCCTCCCCCCCAGTCCTTTTCTTATTATCACTTTTTATTTTGAAACAAGGTCTTGCTAAATTGCTTAGGGCTTTGCTAAGTTACTGATGCTGTCCTCAAACCTGCAATCCTCTTGTCTCAGCCTCCCAAGTGCTGGGATTACAGGAGTATTGAGTGGTTGGGTATGGTAGCACACACTTGTAATCCCAGTACTTGGGAGGCCGAGACAGGAGGAATGCAGGTTCCAGGCTGCCCTCAAAAATTTACTGAGACGCTTAGCAACTTAGTGAAACCCTGTTTAAAAAATAAAAAATAAAAAGGGATAGGGGTATAGCTCAGAGGTTGTATGCCCCTGGATTCAATCCCCAACACCAAAAAAATATATATATTAAAAAAGAAGTACTGAGTGTTTTTCCAAACCAGGCCTTCCCTACCCTCCCAGCCTATAGGTGATTATAGGCAATTTCTTTTGAGAGAGAAAGGATTGGCTTAGTGGCACTTGGATAAAAAGACCATCTGAGGACTATACTCTTCTGTAGGATGCCTGTTTCATCAAAGCACAGATGAGCTGGGTGTGGTGGCACACACCTGTAATCCCAGTACCTGGGAGGCTGAGGCAGGAGGATTGTAGGTTCAAAGCCAGCCTCAGCAAATTAGAAAGAGGCTCAACAACTTAGTGAGACTCTGTTTCCAAATAAAAAATAAAGTAGGGCTGGGGGTGTAGCTCAAAGGTAGTACACCCCTGGGTTCAGTTCCCAGTTTCACACACAAAAAAAGCACAGCTGAGGAAAGTCATCCCCAAACTCTCCACATCGTCATTTGCCCTTCCTGACTTACTCTCCCAATCAGATCTCTCTTGACTTGATTTCAGCCTAATCAAAATATTTTGAAAAAAAGAACTTAAAAACTACTGCCTCAGTCAGCATTCTCACTGCTATAATCCAAAAAAATTGACCGCACAATTTAGAGGAAAGAAGATTTATTTGCTCACAGTTCTGGAGATTTCATGTTAGGCCAGGTCTATGGAGCTCAGGGCATGGTGGTGGGAAGCAGAAAGAGGGAGAAAGCTAGGCTCTGCTCTCTCATCACAGAGGTCTGAAACAAGAGGGGGAACAAGAGGAGGAGGAAACTTATATAATCCCCAAGGCCACACCCTCAGGGACCCCTCTTTGGCAACCAAGTCCCACTTCCAACATGGCTGCCTGGTTTCTCTGAGGGGTAGGAGGACATTCTAAATCCAAGCTATTACAACTACTTAGGTACTTAACCCCACCCTCCTTCAGGAAGAGCCCTGGACCTTCCATCCTGGGGACTGATCTACCACAGGCATAATTGCCACTCTGTACACCAGCCAGAGGGTCCCATATGGTGTCTGCAGCTTTTGCTACCCCAAACCTACAGCCACTCTGCGAGTCTCCATCTTCCACCTTTTGGGATCAGAGATAGGGGCAGGGAGGGTGGTCATGTAACTGGAAATGGTACAGAACTGGCATGAACCTCTGGCCTATGCATTTGTGAAGTTCTGGCCTGCCTATGCATTTCTTCTATGTAGATATCCCAGAGAAGCCGGGCATGGTGGTGCATACCTGTAATCCCAATACTTGGGAGGCTGAGACAGGAGGATCGCAGGTTCAAGGCCAGCTTGAGCAATTTAGCAAGGCCCTCAGAAACTTAGTGAAACCTTGCGTAACTCAGAAATAGAACACTCCTGGGTTCAGTCCGCAGTAACTAACACACACACATACACACACACATACACAGAAATTCTAGGGAACAGTATTACTTGACACTTAGATGTTTTCCCCCACCTATATAGCCCAGTCAATCAGCTATGGTGCTACTAAGGAAGATGAAGAGAAGCAATTAGAAGGGACACTGAGGGGAATAAAGGGGAGGAGAAGGAAGATTTGAAAGATTTGATGCTTGAGCCAGGCAGAAAAGGAGAGAAGAAAAGGTATGCCACCAGCTTTTTTGCCCTGAAGCCCGATGGTATTCTGGCCTCCCTATACCCTGGGCAGTCTGCTGTCCTGACAGGTGCTTGCCCAGGTGCCCCAGCGAGCCTCCATCCCCATACCAGAAAATGTCAGGAAGGTTCGGTTACTTGGGGTGAGTCTGTTTTGCTCTCTGCATTTGGGATGGCGTGGGGAGTTAGCATCTCAGAACACTTCTCTGGGCTGTTCTTTGCCCATTTCTACTCCAGGAAGCTGCCCTCTCTCTGGCTGAATTGCTAGGTAGCAGTCAGGGAGGGCTGATGTTTTAGCTTGCCCTCAGATTTCGGACTTCGGTTTAATCCCCTCAGAAGGTTACAAATACCTAAAATTCCTCAGCTCAAACCTGACTTTCCCTGGAGAGGGAAAGGACATTAGGTGAGGAAGGACTTTTTTCCATAACATCTGTATAAGTGAAAAATAAATTAGTGCCAGAAATAGCAGGCATGGAAAGTTTTTTCTAAATGACTAAACTGCTGGGTTTAGTGGCACACACCTGTAATCCCAGCTATGCTAGAGGCTGAGGCGGAAGGATCCAAGTTCCAGGCCACCATACCTTAGCAAGACCCTGTCTCAAAAAATGAAAAGTGCTGAGGATACAGCACATTGGTAGAGCATCCTTGGGTCAATCCCCAGTATGGCAAAAAAAAAAAAAGACTAAGCTATGGTATGCCTTTGAGTTAACAAAAGAAAAATGCTAAAGAATTAAGAAAGAAATGTGTTTTAATTACAAGTTTAAAAATGGGAGTGACCTCTATTTTAATATTTTGGAGGATAATGAATACTGTGAAAGATTTTGTTCCAGGTAATTTTAAACACAAAGTATAGGTACTATCTCAAAGTTTAAATGTATCTTTTTAGCCAGGCATGATGGCACACTCCTATAATCCTGGTACTTGGGCAGGCTGAGACAGGAGGATAGCAGGTTCAAGGACAGCCTCAGCAAGTAGTAGTGAGACTCTCATCAGCCTAGCAAGACCCTGTTTCAAAATAAAAACAAAATAAGGCTAAGGGTATAGCTCAGAGGTAGAATGCCCCAGGGCTCAATTCCCAGTACCACACACACCAATAAAAAAGTATCTTTTTAAACAAATAAAATCCAGATGTCACATTCAGAACCACCTGTGTTAATTCAGATATATTGTTCAGTTTTAAGCTAGCAGGAGCCTTTTTGTTGAGATAGAATGGATAGATGTGACATCGTTTAGAAATTAAAGTGCCAGGCATGGTGGCACATGCCTGTAATCCCAAGTACTTGGGAGGCTGAGACAGGAGAATCGCAGGTTTGAGACCAGCCTCAGAAACTCAGTGAGGCCGTTTCAAAATAAAAAATGAAAATAGGGCTGGGGTTGTAGCTTGCAGGTAGAATGCCTCTGGGTTCAATCCCCACTACTGAAGAAAAAAAAAAAAAGAAATCACTAAAGAAAAGTTAAATGGTTTGTACTTCCACTGTTAGATACTGTGAATGTGGTTGTCTCACTCATAGAAAAATCTAATTATTGGATTTCTCTGAACTTAGGGCCATAAAAGAGGGAGAGAGAGAGAAAACGTACCCTTCCACCTTACATCTGGCATCCGAAGGGCTCTGTCTCCATCTAATCCCAAAACAAGGTCACCGGCTCCCTCCCGACTTTGGTAAGTGAAATATTCATGGCTGGCTGGGGTGGCCCATGTGGGACAATTAGTAGCTTCTGTCCTCAAGATGAACTGTGCTCCCCATGCTGTTTGGCACTGACTTGGGGGATTACCATCTTCCATAAAGCAAAGAGAAAAAGGAACACTGGAATTGGTCTCTAAAGCAGCTCCGTTTCTGCATTTGCCACATAAAAGACAAATGCACGCAGATAAACAACCGCACTGCTTTTCCTTAAATCAGTGTTCCAGGTTCCCGGTGAGCCCGTTCTCATGTGTCCCTCTCTGTGTCCTTCACTACCCAGGCTCCCATCCAAGTCCTTTCCTCATCTGCCTGGCACACCCCGGCCTGCGTCGTCCTTGCCTCCCAGCTCAGTCAAGGCTGCTCCTGCTCAGGCCCGGCCGCCCTCGCCCGGCAACATCCGCCCTGGCCCTGTCAAGAGAGAAGTCAGGGTGGAACCCGAGAAGAAAGACCCCGAGAAGGAGCCTCAGAAGGTTGCCAACGAGCCCTCACTGAAGGGCAGAACTCCTTTAGTGAAGGTAGAAGAGGCCGCAGTTGAAGAGGGGACACCTGTCGAGGCAGAGGCTGGTCCCGGTGAGGAGGCCCTGGCTCCAGCTGGGACGTGGCTGGCTGCTCATGCTTTATGCTCACTCTCTGTTCTCATGCACTCTCTTTTTTTTTTTTTTGCGGTACCGGGGATTGAACCCAGGGGCGTTCTACCTCCGCACTACACCCCCAGCCCTATTTTTTATACTTTATTTTGAAACCGGGTCTCACGAAGTTGCGGAGGGCCTCACTAAGGAGAGAGAGAGAGAGAAAGAGAGAGAGAGAACACGAGAGAGCTGAGGCTGGCCGTGAACCCGGATCCTCCGGTCTCCGCCTCCCAAAGTACTGGGATTACAAGCGTGCGCCACCACGCCCGGCGTTCATGCACTCTTTTATGTAGCTTTTCTTACTGGAGACTTGAAAATTTTTACTCTAAGTCTCATTTTAGAAACTTTTCTTTCTTTCTGTCTTTTTTGGTACTGGGGATCAAACTCAAGGACATAAGCTATACTCCCATCCCTTTTCTTTCTTCTTTTTTTTTTTTGAAACAGAGTCTGAGTTGCTGAGGGTCTTGCTAAGTTGTTGAGGCTGGCCTCGAACCTGCCATCCTCCTGTCTCAGTCTCCCATATACCAGGATTACAGGTATGAGCCACCACACCCAGCTAGAAACTATATTTTTCTTCTCCCCTCCTTCCATACTAGGAAACTGGAACCCAGGGGTGCTTTGCCACTGAGCAACATCCCCAGCCCTTTTTATTTTTTAAGACAGAGTCTTGCTAAATTGCCCTGACTGGCCTTGAACTTACAATCCTCCTGCCTCAGCCTCCAGAGTAGCTAAGATTACAGGCATGCACCATCATGCCTAGCTAGTATCCATCTTTTGAAGGGAGGATTCTCAAAGAATTTGTGGAATTTTTTTTGTGTGTGTGTGGCACTAGGGATTGAACCCAGGAGCATTCTACCTCTGAACTACACCCCCAGCCCGATTTTATTTTTATTTTGAAACAGGGTCTCACTAGGTTGATGAGAGTCTCACTACTTGCTGACACTGTCCTCAAACCTGTGATCCTCCTGTCTCAGCCTCCCAAGTACTAGGATTGCAGGCATAAACCACCACGCCTGGTTTACAGAAATTTTTTAAACCACCACCCCAGGATTTTTCACAATGCAGACCCCTGGCCTTATCTCAGACTTGCTGGATCAGAATATGAGGTGGTAGGTCTGCAAAATCTGGCAGATACTAAGCCGCCCTTTGATTCCTACACACACCAGAGTCTCAGAACCTTAGGCTTAGCCTATGTGCTTGACAGAGGTCAGAATTTTTTTCCAGAAGACCCAGTGGTTCTCATCTCTGTGAGGCTAACCAGCTGCTATTTAGAAATTTTGGAATCACCTGGAGCTAGGAATTCAAGTATTCTCTTGTTGAAAATTGTCTTCATGCCAGCCATGGTGGCGCATGCCTATAATCCCAGTACTTGGAAGGCTGAGACAAGAGGATTGCAGGTTCGAGGACAGCCTCAGCAAGCAGTGAGACTCATCAACCTAGCAAGATCCTGTTTCCAAATAAGAAATAAAATCTCACTGGGGGTGTAGCTCGAAAGTAGAATGCCTCTGGATTCAATCTCCAGTACCAAAAAAAAAAAAAGAAAGAAAAGAAAATTGTCTTCTTTCAGAATATTTCTGCTTGAAACAATCTAAAGATTAAAGTTAGGCAAAGAAAAAATAGATGGTACAAGACAGATGAGATGTTAGAATGGAAGAGTCCAGTGTTTGCTTTCATGAAAAGAGGGAGAGGGCTGGGGATGTAGCTTATTGGTAGAGTATTTACCCAGCATGTACAAGATCCTAGGTTCAGTCTCCAGAACCACAAAAGAGAGAGAGAAAGAGAAGAAAGAAAGAACACAGAGAGAGGCTAAAGGTCCAGGAACAGCAGGATGGTAAAGAAAACTCTATGGGAGCAAAAGTAGAAACGTAAATCTGGAAAGGAGGCTTGGCGCCAGAGCTCAAAGCTCTCTAGTCAGCTGGTCATGGTGGTGCATACTTGTAATCCCAGTCCTTGGGAGGCCGAGACAGGATCACAGGTTCAAGGTCAGCCTCAGCAACTCAGCGAGGCCCTCTATAACTTAGTGAGACCCTGTTTCAAAATAAAAAATAAAAATAGGGCTGGGGGTATAACTCAGCGGTTGAATAAGGCCAGGCAGCTTCTGCTACAGACTTGCATCTCGACATCAGGACTCCCTGTGGAGGCCAGATGTGTAACACATGTGTGCCTGCCCCTGCCACGGCCAGCGCTCCTCACACCTCCACTGGAGACAGCTCTGGGTGGACCTCTGTGCATTTGACGTCGTCATCTTCCCATCCTGAGTTTGGACCTGCGGCCTGGACACTGAGGATGTTCATAGAAAGGCTTTAGTGCTCTAGAAAGGAAGGGTCACCAAAGAATAGGAATATTTAAAATGTAACCAAAGACAGATACAAGATCTCACCTTGATTTCGCTCAGGGTGTAACTTCCCACAGATTCTAACATGCGGCTCTTTCCTGGGTACACATTTGGTAGATATTGTTAACTGATTTAGCTGCTATGAACATAAGACTTGACGACAGTGTGAACTTTGGATATCTCACTTAACACATGCATTTTTTTTTGTTATCTGTTGCTTGGTTACAGATAGAATACGGTCGAAACTGTGAGAACACACAGTAGTAAACATTCCCTTTTCTTTGATAATGATTAATTCTAGGCCTGGGGTGTGGGGAATGCTCATTTGTGTTTTGTTCTTTGGGTTTTGTTTCCAACTGGTTTTCTCCTTGTACCTATTTGTGCAGCTGCTCCAGCCACGGCCCCGGTCTCAGACCCAACTCCAGCCCCGGCCCCTGCTCCAGCCCTTGCTCCAGCCTCAGCCCCAACCCCTTCATCCACTGTGACTGCCAGCGCTGCTCCAAAGACCTCCGCAGGCACCACGGACCCAGAAGAGGCCACAAGGCTGTTGGCGGAGAAGAGGCGGCTGGCCCGAGAGCAGAGAGAGAAGGAGGAGAGGGAGAGGCGGGAGAAGGAAGAGCTGGAAAGGTAAAGGGGTGACAGCGACATGTTGTCAGTGGTACCACAGTGATAGCTTGGATTAAGCCTTCCCGTCTGAGAGGAAGGAGGTCGCAGTAAGCGACAAAGGTGAATGAATGTTTCAGAGTTACACTTACCTGGCGCTCCTCTTCATTTTCTGATGAATGGCAGTGCAACATTGACAGAGAAAGGTTTCAAGAAAAAAACTGTGTCCACAATCCTACCAGTTTTCAGTAATTGTGTGTCTTTTGGGTGGTCCTTTCTAGCTATCCTCTGAGCAGTCTGGAGGTATGTGCATGCATACACACACAATTGCCAAACTACAACCACAGTAGAGGACCAGTTGTACTGTCTGCTTTTGCACTTAACACACCTCCAATCTCTAGGTTTTCTCATTGTCTTTCTACTTATCATTTTAAAGCTGCTTTAATAAAGGTTCCTGTTTTCTTTCAGATAAAACTGTGCTCAGAGGACAGCTAGCTGAGATAGTTAAATGTTCCCTGGTTGCCTGCCAGACAGTATGCCAGGCACAGTGTGCTTTAAGGTGGCCTCTGGGTTTCATGAGGCCAATGTTAATGTAATTGTTCTTCAGACAAACAGAACTGCACCTGGAGAAGGACCTCAGGCCTGGTGCTGAGCCACTGTCTGTGTTCAGGGGTAGAACATTGAGACCTTTTTTATCTACAGATTTCTTTTTGGGGGGGGTGGTTTCAAATTTGTCACTAAAAGGTAACAAGTCTAATTAAGCCTTATAAAAGTCTAAATAAGCCTTTAAAGAATAGTTTAATTACAGCTGGGCACAGTGACATGCACCGGTAATCACTGTACTTCAGAGACTGAAACAGGAAGATCATGGGTTCGAGGCCACCCTCAGCAACTTAGCGAGACCTCAGCAACTTAGGGATACCCTGTTTAAAGATAAAAAGGGTTGGGCATGTAGCTCAGAGGTAGAACGCCCCTGGGTTCGATCTCCAGTACCACACACACACACTAAAGTACAGGTCCTTGGAAAAAGCAAGCTCTCCCATGATAGTAGTGGTTACGTTTTGCTTCTGTTTACCACAGGCAGCAGTGAGTCTGGGAAGGGAAGAGGAAGAATAAAGGATGACCTCACATTTTGTCCCTTAACCATGTTGAATGTGTCCAGGGGAGATTTTTCTGCGGGATCTGTGAACAGACTGCCCTTGCATTATCCAGCCTCCGGCCTGGCTTCAAGGAATGCCCATCACGTGCCTTCATTTTTGTCTTTTCCCAGACAGAAGAGAGAGGAATTGGCCCAAAGGGTGGCCGAAGAGCGGACTCGCAGGGAGGAGGAATCGCGCCGGCTGGAAGCCGAGCAGGCCCGGGAGAAGGAGGAGCACCTGCGCCGGCTAGCCGAGGAGCGCGAGCGCGAGGAGGTGGAGCGCGCCCAGAAACAGGTGCAGCCGCCAGCTCTAGATGCGTGGAGAGCCCCCGCAAGAGCGCGCTGAGCTCGGGCCGTCCTTAGAAATGCTGCGTGTTGATCCCAGTACTTGCCATCTTGCTGAGGCAGGAGGATTGCAGGTTTGAGGCCAGTCTCAGCAACTTAGTGAAACCCTGTTTCAAAATAAAAAATAGAGTTGGGGGTGTACTCAGTGGTAGATCGTTCCCAGGTTCAGTCCCCAGTACCACAGAAGAAGAAATGCTGCGTGCTCGGCGTGCGCACCCTGGTTTCCACGGGATCTCCATTGGGTCTGGCCTGCGCCTCCAGGCTCAGGGGCTTTGCTGCAGGTGGAGCCTGCCTGTGTGTAAAAGCAGACTCCCACTTCTTGTTTCCAGAAAGAAGAAGAAGCCCGTGTTCGTGAAGAAGCAGAGAGGGTCCGGCAGGAGCGAGAGAAGCATTTCCAGAGAGAGGAGCAGGAGCGCCTGGAAAGGAAGAAGGTAGCTGTCTCCGGCCGAAGCTGGGGCGGAAAATGGCCTGAGTCTTTCCTAGACCCGAAGCTCTCTAAAAACCAAGACCAAGCCGGGCGTGGGGGTGCACGCTTGTAATCCCAGTACTTGGGAGGCTGAGACCTGAGGATTGCAGGTTCGCGGCCAGCCTCAGCTACTTAGTGAGGCCCTCCACAACTTAGTGAGACCCGGTTTCAAAATAAAGGATAAAAAATAGGGCTGGGGGTGTGGCTCGGAGGTAGAATGCCCTGGGTTCAATCCCCTGTACTGCAAAAAAAAAAAAAAAAAAAAAAAAAAACGAGACCAGAGCACTGCTGTCAGGAACAAATATGTTCTCCACTTTCCACATAAATAGCCCTCAGTAAACTGGGCGTGGTGGCACACATTTGTAATCCCAGTACTTGGGAGACTGAGACCCGAGAATCCAGGTTCCCGGCCAGCCTCAGCTACTTAGTGAGACCTGTGCAACTTAGTGAGACCCTGTTTCAAAATAAAGAATAAAAAATAGGGCTGGGGGTGTAGCTCAAAGGTAGAATGCCCCAGGGTTCAATCCCCAGTACTGCAAAAAAAAAAAAAAAGCCCTAAGTATTAATAATCTCAAACCATTTTCGAAGTTTCTGCCTTCCCCCAAAGCAGTTCCTTTCCACTTCAAGTAGCAAGCCAGTCCAACCCCTTTGGACAACTTCAACTAAGACAAAGCAGGGTGAAATATTTTCCCCAAATGACGGACATGTGCTAATAATCTGCTGTTTATCTTCCTGCTGGAATGTGCCCCGCTGCCTTTCTTTCTGTATCTGATCCTCTTACTCATTTGTCCTTTCTTGTAGCGACTTGAGGAAATTATGAAAAGAACCAGGAGGACAGAAGCAACAGATAAGGTATTGAAATGACTGTTTTCTGATTATTCTTGGTGGCTCTTATTTTTTTCTTTACTTTCACTTGTAACTTTAATTTTTAAATGTCCTTTTTCCCCCACTTTTTTTTTTTTTTGGTAGAAAACCGTTGATCAGAGAAATGGTGACATTGCCAAGGGAGCACTCACTGGAGGAACAGGTATTTCTATCACTGGATTCAAGTCAGTTGTAATGTAAATTTTTTGAATGGACTCTAGAGATCATGGTATTCCTGCATTGAGAGGGAGCTGGGGAGATGCTCATAGGCTCCCGGAAGCTCAGGTGTCTGATCACATATTTTGTCCTTATATAAATCTCTCTGGCTTTTCCTCCTAAGAGCTTTAAATGTCCACATATCAACAACTGTATTTATGACAGTTCTCAGAAAAAGGATTTAAATGTTAATTCTTTTCATTCTGACTTCAGAATAGAGATAAAACTTTAAATTGAAATTTCATTGGAAGTTCATATACTAAAATTTGGGGGCTGAGATTACTGTTTTCTTGATGATTTTAAACCAAATATGGTTAAAATAAAAATGAAATTAACCTTAGTTGATTTCACATTGATTAATGCCCTTTTTGTGCCAGGCACGGCTTTCATACACTTTCTTGTTTAATTTCCACTGTACCGAGGTGTGATGGCACATGCCTGTAATCCTAGTATTTGGGAGGCTAAGACAGGAAGATGGCAGGTTTGAGGCCAGCCTCATCAACTTAGCAAGACCCTGTTTCAAAATAAAAATGGGCTGGGGGTGTAGCTCAGAGGTAGAATGCCCCTAGGTTCAATCCCCAGTACCATAAAAAAATTTAAAAAATGCTGGGCACGGTGGCACACACTTGTAATCCTAATACTGGGGAGGCTGAGACAAGAAGATCACAAGTTCGCGGCCAGCTTCAGCTACTTAGTGAGACCCTGTTTCAAATAAAAAATAAAAAATAGGGTTCAGGGTGTAGCTCAGAGATAGAATGCCCCTAGGTTCCAACCCCAGTATCACACAAAAATAAAAATAAAAATAAATTTTAAAGGCTGGAGTACTTTACAAAGCTGGATTAAAAATAAAATCAAGTGGCTTATGGTAAAGAATACTCCCTATAAATTCTAGGAGTTTTCAAATATAAACTATTACTGGTATTTGATTTTATTTCAATAGAAGCTATTCTCATTTCAGTATGTCATGATTCTTTTATAGTGGAGTTTCATGCTCTTTTATAGGTGCCCTAATTATATTTGTTTGGAGAACAAACGCAAGAGGGGAGGTGAAATTTGTCAGTTGACATGCCCGTGTTCAACACTTAGTTGAATTGAATTTGAGTTAAAATTGCTGCTGGGCGCACGCCTATAATTCCAGTATTTGGGAGGCTGAGACAGGAAGATTGCAAGTTCAAGTCCAGCCTCTGCAATTTAGTGAGACCCTGTTTCAAAATAAAAAGAACTGAGGGTGCAACTCAGTGGTAGACTGCCTCTGGGTTCAATCCCCAGTACCCCCACACACACACACCTAAAAAAAGGCTTAAGGGCCAATTCAGTGGCATATGCCTGTAATCCCAGGATTTAGGAGACTTAGGGAGGAAGGAAGATCACAAGTTCGAGACCAGCCTTGTCAGCTTAGCAAGATCCTGTCTCACAATAAAATACAAAAGAAGTGGGGGACTGAGAATGTAGCTCAGTGATAGAGCCACCAAGGTTCAATCCCCAGTAACACACACACACACACACACACACACACACACACACACACACACAATAAACTAAGAGGCTCAAGGATTAAATATCCATTTTCTTATCGGATATGTGGCTGAAGGCCAAATGGTATTGTTAGTGGTACGGAGAGAAGTCTAGGGCAAGCAAGTTCACAGACCTCCCAGAATCTTCTCAAGGCTGCCTAGTATCAACTTTACAAATTATGGCATTTTCAAAATTATTAATCACTTCTTTGCTTCAGTTATCAGACTCCTTGTACCTCTGGCAGTTTCACTGAATTTTTAGCAGGTCATGAAATAACACTGTCTTGGGATTATTTATTCTCTCACATCAAGCTGAAACCATAAACTGCCACATATTTCCCTGAAGCTCTGGCCTGTACACAGGTTTATTAGATTTTAAGTAAGCCGGGCACACACTTGTAATCCCAGTACTTGGGAGGCTGAGACCTGAGGATCCGGGTTTGCAGCCAGCCTTAGCTACTTAGTGAGGCCCTCTGCAACTTAGTTGTTTCAAAAAATAAAGAATAAAAAATAGAGCTGGGGGTGTAGCTTGGAGGTAGAATGCCCCTGGGTTCAATCCCCAGTACTGCAAAAAAAAAAAAAAGATTTTAAGTAAGCCTATCCCTGATCTTAGAGTCGGCCATCAATATTGTTGGCTTCTGCTGGGCTTCCACGTTGAGTATTGAATGAAGAAGTGGCGCAGGTAGGTACAGGACACTATGGCCTTCCGCTTATGAAATCCCTGCCATTCCAAGTGTGAGTAGACCTAAAGTGAGTTTGTAAAAATATTTTTACCGCTTACAGTATTTATTCCATGGTGATTTTCTCTAAATCCCTCTGTAAAGATGTTGGTGTCGGCCCAATCGAGTCAACTCACTGCCATCTTCATCAGTTGCTTTGATTTCAGTATATACTTTTTGTTCAGAGCCAATTTAGTGCACGCAAAAGTAATAATAGCATTTATTTCTGTCCTCACAGTGGGATAACCATATTCTAAGTACTTTGTGTGTATTAGTATATTTAATTCTCACAATAGCCTGTGAGGTAGGGTCTATTATCCATGAGGATACTGAGGCGCAGAGAGGTCAAGCAATTTACCCAAAGTCCCACAGCTGGTAAGTTGCAGAGTCAGGTGATAAGTCCAAGTATTCCGGCTCCTGGGGGTCTGGGTTTAATGATAGAGTGTTAGTAACCCCTTATTCTATCTCTTTTGCTACTTACAGAGGTATCTGCACTTCCATGTGTGACAAACTCCCCAGGGAGTGGGGAAGCAGCAGCCAGCCCACATGGGATCACTTCACACCAATCAAAAGTGACCATGGAGAGGTGAGTTAAACAACTGGCTCCTTTTTCATTGCAAGGTATTAGAACAAAGCACCACTGTTTTTACCCCACCAGAATTTCCTGGGCCTTGTACAATTTCAAAGTTTGAACATTAAGCCAGGTCTTTAATCCCAGTATTTGGGAGGCTGAGACAGGAGGATTGTAGGTTTGAAGCCAGCCTCAGCCAATTAGCAAGACTTGTTTCAAAATAACAAATAAAAAGGTCTGAGGACATAGCTCAAAGGTAGAATGCCCCTGAGTTCAATCCTCAGTATCACACACACAAAAAAAGTTTTAACATCAAGATTCATTTTTCTCTGGGCAGGGTGACACATGCCTATGATCCCAGCTACTAAGGAGGCTGAGGCAGGAGGTTCATAAATTCAAAGCCAGCCTAGGCAACTTATGGCAAATCTGTCTCAAAATAAAAAGAGCTAGGACTGGAGCTCAGTTGAGTTT
This sequence comes from Glis glis, assembly GCA_004027185.1. Lineage (NCBI taxonomy): Eukaryota > Metazoa > Chordata > Mammalia > Rodentia > Gliridae > Glis > Glis glis. The sequence continues at coordinate 37,661 of PVJS01015189.1, forward strand.
TCTCGGGTCCCGCCCGAGAGTGATGCGGACTGACAGGGAAAAGTGAGTGCCGACAGCTCGAAAAACACCACGAGCAGGGAGATATGTTGAGCAAAATCCCCTTTATTTAGGAAGACAGGGCAGTTTTAAAGCAAAACCCATAAAGGAACCCCCAGGCAGTAGGGTGTGGCCCAATGGCACACGACGGGTCCGGTCATTACGCCCCCTATAACCTATCATAGGCAGAGGCACCTGTTGTCCGTGAGCACAGAAGGAGGTAATTGCCTATCATAGCCCCCCTGAGGCTAGGTGGGGCTATCTGCGGGACCTCCCTCTGAGGGGTCCGCCAGCACCATCTTTGCTATTGATATGCTGAATCGCTGCCACATGGAAGAGGCCCGGTACTCGGTACTCTAGAGCAGGCCTCTGCTAGTTCACCAGGCCCTTTCATGGCACCGGGTGGAGGGCCCAGCAGAGTTTAAACCCCAGTACCTCAAAAAGAGACAAAGGAATTTATAGGAAGTAATTTGTTAGTTTTCTTTGTATGCATTTAACCTAATCTGTACCATAGCCACACTTTAATGTCATATGAGGATGTCATATAATGTCATACATGATATTACTATAGTGAATCATGGGTTGTTGCATAATAAAAGTAATTTAGATGCCAGTACTTCTTATGATAAATTATTAGTAGCAGAGCTTCTTATCAAATCAAACAGTTGCTAACAACAATTAAGGGAAGAGTTGGGTTCAATAAAATTACCTTTGTCTTCCCTTGCATTTATATTAATAGCATGATAGGAGCATTTTCAAAAATGAAAAATAAAGGTAATCATAGTTTATGCCTGAAAATTCCGTTATGGAGAATGAGTAGAAATATTTTTAATAATGTTGAAAATTTTTATTCTATTACTTTAAAATATTTGGAATCTTTATTTTATGAATTTTGAACTTTTATAAATTTATTAATATTCTCCATTTCTAATGCCAGAATGTTTGCTACCAATAGAATTGAAGAACCATAAATAGTTTGTTTTCTTAATCTAAAAACATATACTACACAACATTTTATAGTGTGATTGACATCAATTAAAAGATAAATCATCCAGCTGGGCATGGTGGTGTGCACCTGTTGTCCCAGGTATTAGGGAGGCTGAGACAGGAGGGTCACTTGAGCCCAGGAGTTTGAGGCCAGGCTGGGCAGTATAGTGAGGTCCCCCAAGCCCCTCCTCAAAGAAGGAAAACTGAATAAACAGTACCTTTGAAACAGCTTCACATCAAAAATCCTGCTAGACTTTAAATATACCAATAAACCATGACCACTATATCCCTTTTCACCTCAGTGGATTTCATGTAGTAAGCATCCCACGAGCCTTGTGACAGTCAGCATCTTTATTAAATACCCTGCCATGCACCAAAGTCTTTACAGATCCCTCCTGAAGAACTCATGTGGGCGGCACTCTGAACATCCACCGTGACGAATGCTTCAGGCACAGTGGCAACTTTTTGTCACTAGAAGACTCCACTCAGGCCAGGCGTGGTGGCGCACGCTTGTAATCCCAGTACTTGGGAGGCTGAGACAGGAGGATCGCAAGTTCAAGGCCAGCTTCAGCAACTTAGTGAGGCCTTCTGCAACTTAGTGACACCCTGTTTCAAAATAAAATAATAAAATAGGGCTGGGGGTGTAGCTCGGAGGTAGAATGCCTCTG
>PVJS01015190.1:0-39254 GCA_004027185.1 Glis glis
TCTTTCTCTCTACTTAGTGAGGCCCTCCGCAACTTCGTGAGACCCGGTTTCAAAATAAAGTATAAAAAATAGGGCCAGGGGCGTAGCGCGGAGGTAGAAGTGGGAAACAGAGATTCAAAAGGGGCCAGTTAGAATGAAATAAAAGAGGGCTCTTTTTTTTTCTTTTTGGACCAATGTGATTAGATGCCTGAAACTAAAGCCTATCATTAACTCAACTACCTGCACTAGAGGTCAAAAGGAAAGTCGGTTTCATATTATCTCCACGAAATAAATATTGAACAAATATTGTAAAAGTTCCACGTGAAGAGACGCCGTGAAAAGCCACGTGAAGAGACGCCGGCTTATTAATCTGCCTACCACCTGCTTAAAGACATGTCCCTCAATGACAGTCCCTCTTCACAGCTGCAGGACGGGAAGGACAGGTTATAGTTTGTGTGATGTACAATGTTCAACAGATGATTTCAACAGCACCATGGAGACCTGGGGCACAAGGTCAGGAGAATCTCAAGGGCAGAGACTCCTTTCACCTTGAATCATTTCTATCTCAATAATTCATTGAATGAATAATTTTGAACTTAACTGGGAATGCTTAGACAAAGACCGGACTGTTTACTTTGAATTACAAATAGGCATGAAAAATAGTTTGAGATTTTGTAATCTTTGGGGGAACTGTGGGCTGGTTTGCAATTGGAAAGTCGTGGGAGTCATTTATTGAATAACTACTATAGGCTGGGCACTTCCCACATGTAACCCTTTATACTCACAACCAAGTTTACAAGATAAAACTCGGGATCATTTTGTAGTTGAAGAAATGATGCTTTCATAGTGGCTAGCTACCACTCAGTCTTCTGCACACCTCTTCCTTTTGTTAATTGCTACTCTCCTTTTCTGTGTTATCCCAGTGGGTTGACAATTAGCTTTCCAACTCTCATGACACAGGGGTAGGTGTGTGACCTTAACAAAGATAATAAGAATATCATTAAAGACTGAAAGCATTTCTGGTCCACCTTTCCAATTCCTTAAAAGGAATCATTAGCCGATGAAGATAGAGACAAAAGCATTAATGTGAGTGGGAAGGGGAGAGAGGAGAATGGGGAGAAAAATGGAAAAGAGACACAAGGCAAATCTTACCCCTGATCTTTTTAATAACATGAGCCGTAAAATTATTCTTTTGACTAAAGTGTTTTGAGTTGGGTTTCTATCAATTGAATCCAATAGAATAGATGGCCTTCCCAAGATCACACTCCCAATAAATGTCAGCCTGGATATCTTCCTGATACAAAATGACAAGTCACTTCCTAGTGAGCCACACTGCCTCTTGCCTAGGCACAAATTCAGACTGGCTTCCAGGGGCCACCTTGGCTGCCAGCATGCTGGGCATCCCACTTTGAAAGAGCTGCCAAGGACATCCATACTTCATCTTTTATAGGTAGAGCTAGGTTTTAGAAATTGCCCAAGCTTAGGTCTGTGGAATGAAAAGGAAATCCAGAAAATATTTTGCAATATTTTAGTGTGACTGGAAGGAAATAAGAATGACGTACTGTGTGTCAAACACTTGGTATTGAAGGCATTTCTCAGTAAATGGAAGTCTGGTTTGAGCAATGGGCTCCTCTCTGCAGTGGGTAAATTACCACCCAAGGAATCTTCTTTGAAGAGATAGAAGGCACAGAATGTGAGCACTGGAATTAGATGCAGTTTCCCCCATACTGGCTATGAAAGTTGGCGACCTACTTAACCTCTCTATGTTTCAGGAGCCTTGAATGCAAATTAGGGATAAAAATGCCTTCTTTTGGGGGTTGATTTTAATTTTTTTCTGGTGCATTATAATTGAACCTAATAGCAAGATTCATAGTGACACATTCATATTTTTGTAGATGATCTGAAAGGTAACCATGCACATGAAAACATCTAAAAGATTTCATGCATATTGTTGGCCCTCCATAAATTATATATCTCTCTATATAAGGTGCATGTTATATGCATTTGTGGCTATTAGACTTTTTAAGGCATTAATCCTGGTATGTTGATTAAAACAGCTGCCGTGTTACTCTATCATCATACCCTGCAAAGAACTGGGCCACTCCCATTTCATACACTTCCCAGTGGGCTCATTCTTTTAGAAATAGTCATCAGGCACACACAAAAAGCAATTTAAATGGTTCATCTTTCCTCTTTTCATCCATAGACAAATTTCAATAATTATCTTAGTCAACCCATTAATTAGTCTAAATTTGCCCAAGCATAATTGATGCTGCCTACACAATTTTCTATAAAAATTTGAAATGGATGGCTAAACAGAGAATTTTTTTGTTTGTTTGACTAAGTGCATTTTCCCCCTATGCAAAATGTGTTAGTCAATGCTTATCTAGTGTAATAGGCTGGCTTTGGGTGTTCTTGTCTGCATCTGTGATAGAAAGAAGTTTGAATCTGTGAACTCAAATTATGCCTTGGCAATTTCTAGTTTGTTGACTTATGGTCTGCTCTTTGATCTTGCTGTGAAAACCTGTTGCTGTACTTGTTGAATGAGGATCAGGTTAACCTGCCCTGCCTGCTGGAACCTCTCTCTTGGCTTGGTTTTCCTGGATGGACACCGGTCTGAATTCTATATTCACATCTTTGAGTAATTTTTTTTTCTAGCCCTCCTTTATGCCTTATTTGTTGGGTTTCATCAAGATCCCATTCTTACTCCTCTTCTACAATTTGGCAACATGGATTCCTGGGTAATCTGCTTTCAAACATTCATTAGCCCCATTCATGAAAGGGATGCTCATTATTATCAATGTCAATCTATAACCCCAGCATTGCTAGGCACAGTTGTTTCCTAATCTCTAGACCACTCTTTTCAACAGACTCTTCCTTGCAGAAATGATTAAGGGAAAACATATGGGGGAAACTTGCAACAGCATAAACACTTTCAGGTTTTTTGCTAGATTCATGAAGAAGATGAGACCAGAATAAGAAATAAAAAGAAAGTGATTTTCAAATCATCTTCCTGAGAAATTTCAGATAATCTGGGAATTAGATATAGAATATTTTCTTAACCCCAGTTGGGATGGTGATAGTGGTAGCTTTACAAAAGGCATATGTAGACTAGAACAAAATATCTAGAAGCAGACATAAAAATAAATAACAATTCAGGACCTGAAGGTGGAATTTCAAAGCAGAAGAATAATGTTGGATAACTCAATACTACTGGCATAATGAGTTAAATATGTTAAAAATATCAACCTTTATCCCCAAATAAATGCCAGATGGAAAAAAATCTCTCAGTGTCGTACAAACGTCAAGAAAAATAACCCCACAATTTAGGTAAATTGATATGAAATATGTTAGTATGTGAAACATTTTAAAACATGCCATCAAAGACAAAATCATGACAAGTGGATAAATTTAATCACATAAAAGGTAGTATTTTATGTGATTTAGTAGCTTATTATCATAAACCATGAGCACATTCAAAAGCCCACATTTAAATGGGAAAATATTTGCTGTGTGTAGAAGCAACCAAGATTGATGCTGTTAACATATAAAGTATTCTTTATAAATTAATAAGAAAAAAGATGAATGTCTTCAAAGCAAAATGGACAAGGGTGGTAAATCTATAACTTGCAATAGAAAAATAAAAAGAAAGACAAACAGCCAGCAATCATGAAAATCAATTCTAATTCAGGTATCAAAGAACTGAAAATTAAGACAATGCAGTTTTTGACATATAATGGTGTTTTGGGTTAAAATGAAAGACGGTGCCAGGTGTTGGTAAGGGGCAGCCAGCGGGAACTCCCTTGAGTAGGGGTACCGTTGATTTTAGAAGTCATTCTCGCTCTACCTTCCTTATCTATATTGTATATCTAAAGCCTCAAACTTTGAGTAATTTTCCACTCAGCAACTCTACTTCTAGGGATTTCTCTGGAAGAGTCTTATGAATCTGCACTGATGCATGTATAACAATGTTCTCTGAAATGGCATAATAATGGAAAACTGGAAATGACATAAAAATTCAATGATAGGGTAGCTCAAGTCAAATCTCTTCTGCAGTTTCTTGAATGAATTTCTTCCTCCTCACTACATCTCATTCTGTCCCCAACCCATACAGATCTGCATCTGACCCACGAATCTCAATGAACTCACAAAGTCACTAATGGCCTCTCACCCAATTTAAGGCACACGCTTGGTCCCTAGCTCCCTCGAAGCCCCAGCAGTATTGAGCACAGCAGGCCCCTTCTCTCCAGCAACATTCCAAGTCTCAAGGTAATTATTGCCAGCGCCTTTTTCTTGCTATTTCTTTTTTATCTTGTTAAATGTTGGCATTCCTTAGACCTTCTCCTGCTCTTCTTCTAAGTCAGTGCATCTCAAAGTGTGGCCCTTGGACCAGCATCATCAGCATCACCCAGGAACATATCAGAGAGAAAATAAGAAACAAAGGGGACTTCAGATAAATGAGGAGCGAGACCAGTAGAACAGTGGAAGGGGATTTAGGAGGGAGGTGGGGAGGGGGAAAGGAAGATTGAGGAAGGAAACAGTTCAAATAAAGTTATGTCCATATATGAAGGTATCCCTGCCAATCTCTCTAACATGTACGGGAAAGGAGGAGGGAAGAAGGGAAGAATAGGGTGGGTGCACAGGGAAATGCACCAAGTAATGTGTGCATGTCCATTCGTATCATTTTGAATCTCACCATCATATATAATTATAATACATCAATAAAAAATAAAAAGAATAGCCGGGCGTGGTGGCGCACGCTTGTAATCCTAGTACTTTGGGAGGTGGAGACCGGAGGATCCGGGTTCGCAGCCAGCCTCAGCTCTCTCCCTGTCTCTCTCTCTCTCTCTCTCTCTCTCTCTCTCTCTCTACTTAGTGAGGCCCTCCGCAACTTTGTGAGACCCGGTTTCAAAATAAAGTATAAAAAATAGGGGCATAGCGCGGAGGTAGAACGCCCCTACCTTCAATCCCCGGTACCGCAAAAAAAAAAAAAAAAAGAAAAAGAAAAAGAAAAAGAAAAATGCAAATTCTCTGGCCCAACCAGAGACCCATTGAATCAGAAACTCTAGTCCAGCAATCTGTATTTTATCATGCTCTCCAAGTGATTCTCATGCATCCTACAGTGTGAGAAACACCCCTTGAGTCTACACCTCTGTACTGATGGTTCTCAACCCTGGCTGCTCATTAGAATGGCACAAAGAGACTGAAGAATCCTAGTGGCCAGGTGCTTCATACCCACAGTTAGAACTTCTGGGGGTGGCACCAGGTGCCACTAGTTTTTAGAACTCTCGGGTGATTCCAATGTGAAACCAAGGCAGAAAACTGCTCTCCTACACTCTTTCCTAGATGCCTCTTCCCAACTTTGCCTCTTAAAGAGAATAGTGTGGGAAATTTATTTAAAAATACAATTCTCCATCTCCTCTCCAGGATATGATGCATCCATAGAAAGACTAAGGTAAGGTCCAAGGCTCCATGTTTCCCATAGATAAGTTTAAAGAAAACTTATTTTTTTTTTTTGGTACTGGGGATTAAACACGGGGGCATTCTACCTCTGAGCTACACCCCCAGCCCTATTTTACTTTTTATTTTGAAACAGGGTCTCACTAAGTTGCGGAGGGCCTCACTAGGTAGCTGAGGCTGGCTGTGAACATGTGATCCTCCTGTCTCAGCCTCCCAAGTACTGGGATTACTAGTGTGTACCACCACAAACTGAAAAAAAATGTACATTTCTTAAATCAGTGGTTGTGGGTCTAGGAATGTAGCTCAGTGGTAGAGTATTTGACTTGCATGTGTGAGATTCTGGGTTTGGTCCCCACCACTTCTAGTAAACAATCAAAAAATCACTTAAAACAGTGGTTCTCAAAGCCTCATCCTTGGATCAGCTCCATCAGCACCACTTGGGAACTGTTAGAAATGCAAATTCCTGGGTTCTACTCCAAACTTACTGAATCAGAAACTCTGGAAGTCGGGCCCAGAACTATATTTTTTATTTTTTATTTTTATTTTTTGGTACTAGGGATTGAGGCCAGGGACACTCTACCTCCAAGCCACACCCCCAGCCTTTTTTATTTTTCACTTTGAAACAGGGTCTTGCTAAGTTGCTGAGGCTGACCTTGAACTTGAGATCCTCCTGTCTGGACCTCCCAAGTACTAGAATCATAGGTGTGCACCACCAGTCCAGATGCACAGCATCTTTTAACAAGTCTTCCAGGCCACTGTGATAGATATGAGAATTTGAGACTCACTCTCTTAATTTGCTAGTGAGGGGAGCCAGGATGACAAAGTGGCCTCAAGTAAGTGAACAGAAGATAGACTGCCCAGGTTCAATTCTCTTCTCTCACTCATCATGTCATCTAGTTGATTATTTAATCCCTCTGTGCCTCAACTTCTGCACCTGTAAAATGGGGGCAATAGCTGTGCCTACTTCCTAGGCTTGTGGTAGAGATAAAATGAGAGAATCCATGTCAAGGTCCTTGGCTAGTGTCTGGCTCCAAGAAAGCCAAAATCATAGCCATCCTTTATCACAAGGTGATGGCATCAGGCCAGACTTCTCCTTGGAACTCCTTACCTGCAGTCCCAACACCTGCTTATCATCTTCACTTGGGTGTCTCACAAGTACCTGTCCCCAAAGCATCCCCAGCTTCTCCCCAAGTGGTGCATCTCTAGTGTTTCCATCTCAGTCCTCTCAGTTCCTCCAAACAAAACCTCCAGAACCAGCTGTGATTCTGTCCTCTGCTGTACCTGCCACAGCCAGCCGAGTGCCAAGCCTTACAAACCTCCAGCATTCAATAAACAGGTCACCTGCCATTCAGATTTAAATCCGTGGCCATTGTCACTAATCATTCTTACTGGTGAGGTACTGGTGTTCCTGCAGGGCCCTGGATGGACCTGGTTCACCTGACCTTAGGGCTTTTTATTGCTGCCCAGAAACACACTTGCACCTCACTAGGCTGGTAAGGTTTGCTGTTCAGGCTCCAGGTGAAATGCCAGTCACTTCCTGGGATGGTTCATTGTAGGCATCAATTTCACTAGACCACAGTGTGCTTAGGCATTATTCTGGGTACTCATAAAGGTATTTCAGGATGAATTTAACATGTAAATAAATAGGCTGAGTAAGGCAGATTGCCCTCCCTAATGGGAAGGAATGGTCCTTGTCCAATCAGTGGAAGGCAGTCCAACTAGAGCAAAAAAGGCTGATCTTCCCCCAAATAAGAGGGATTCCTTCAACTCCAGTGACTTCAAGCTGGGACATGGTCTTTTTCCTGTCTTTGTATTTGAATGGAAACAACAGATCTCCTTGGGTCTTGAGTCTGCTGGCCTTCCGACTGGACCTGCACTATCAGCTTTCTGGGTTTTTAGCTTGCCAACTGCAAATCTTGGGACTTAGCCTTCATAAATGTGAGTGTGCATGTCCGCACACATGCAGGAATACACACACACACACACACACACACACACACACACACACTATTGGTTTCTTTTTCTCTGGAGAACTTAGACTTATGCACCTCTTTCAGATAGCTTTCTATGACACCCAAGACAATTTCAGATGGCCTTTCATACACTTACTCTGAAGCTTGCATGCTCCACTCCCTTGTAATGCTCAATTCTGCTGAAACTCCTGGGTCAACAGCAGAACACAGAGAATGTTCTGGTTTTGTTCACAGCTATATTCCCAGTAGCCAGCATAGTGCTTGGCAATTAGTAACTCATGTGTTTGTGAAATTAAGACCTATTTAGAATGTCCTTTGTATGTATTATTTAAAAAATTATTTTAACAGAGTACTTGGCATCATAATAAAATGGTTAAATATATCTACGAAAAAATCTACAGAAATACATATGTACAGTAAATACTACATTTATATAATAGGAAAACACTGACTATAAAGACAAAATTGCTCATTTCAGGTTGGTTTTCTGCCTTTCTGCGTTTTCATTTCTTTCTGAGTTCTCTGCCTTGAGGATATACTTACTTTTGTACTTAACATACTTAGTAATAAATATGATAACTAAATTCTTATGTACATCTAAAACAAAATTAAATTAAAAGAGAAATGAAAGCAGGAATGATATTGTAACATATTAAACAATATGCTTCTTTTTTAAATGTAATGATCTCCTCTCCTACAAATCAATAAATAAAAAACAACCAGGACAGTTTTAAAAAAATGGACAAAAGACATAAATAGATCATCTACATTTAGAAAAGACATTAAGATGACTGATGACATGTGCAGTACCACTATTAATTAGGAAAATATAATTATAAACAAAGGATCCTTTTTGTTCATGTTACTGGCCGAAATAAAACAATAAAAGATAAAATTCTATGGTGACATGATTATCCTTTGACTTAGTAATTAGATTTCTTGGCCTTCACCCAAACTAATAAATTAATGATATAAGACACAGATGTAGTAAAAGTTTTAAAAAAGTACTATGTTTGAAAATTAATTAGGTCAATTATATGATATAATGAATTATTATCAGGATTACTTTTGAGTGGTGGGATTATTAATTAGTTTTGCTTCTTTAAACCTTTCATCTATTATCCTATAAAAATGTCTTAATATTATAAATCAAGAGGAAATTATATACTGGTTAAAATATAAAGATGGGTTATAAGTGTTGGGGGCGGGGATTGATGTGAATTAGGAGCCAGTGTCTAAAGTGAGAACAAGGGAATAATTGCTAAGAAAAGAGCAGAAATGGTTTTTGTGCAGGTGAAGGCAGAAGTCGAAGACATGGTTTAGAGGCAATAGAGAGAAGGCGATGAACAGGGGGCATCTCTAGAGTAAGATGCCTCTGCCTGTCATGTGTGAATGAACAGGAATTCAAACCTAAACTACAGAATGGAGATGACCCATGGCTTTTAGAGAAAGTCAAGTGATACAAAAGTACTTTGAGAATATTCTAGCGTCATTTCAGAACCTATCACTAGGGTGTACACACCCCAGAGCAGTGGCCGCATATTAATCCTTTCTGTTTCCTCTATGCCCAGTATCCAGGTAGCACACACTGCAATTCTTCACAAACTCTTTCTCAAAGGAGTAAACCAGGCAAAGTAAAAGCTTCCACAAGTCATGACTTTGGGACAGGGTGGGGGACATAATTTAGAGATGAAACTTAATAATTAATTCTGAGATGAAACATAATTTATGATACTTGTCACTGCTCCGAGGAACCCTACCCTCTGCTGGGACCCCAGTGCTTAGAAGGAAAACGCAGGGTATTACACACGCGAGCCAATGATAAATCACACACACACATGCACATGTACACCCAAGTGCGCATGTGCACACACGTACACTCATTCTATTCTACTTACACGACGCCTATGCATAAAACTAGAAACTCTTCTATTCCTTTTTTATTCAATGTAGATTTAAACATATACATATAATCTCGAGAACTGACATAGACCGAAACACTGAGTATCATTTATTTTTCTTTACTAAAACAGTAATGCATTAGATTTATGGAATGCATTCTATTTGGACATTCATTAGTAAATCCAGTTTGACATGGTTTCTGTCTGGGGCATAGGCTTAAATATTATACTTTTGCTTTGACATTTATATTTTCTCTCGTCCTATAGAAGAATGACTTGTCCTTCCATCCCACCTCCAGTCGGAAGCCAATCAATAGCAATAGAAGACAAACAAGGAGGAAAAGAGGAATCAAAGCAAGCTTTCTACACGTCTACATTTACCTCTGTGCCCATGTCTATATCTGCGCCTAGCCATGCCCACACCTCAGGCATCAGTTCTCTCTATCTGTACATAAAGCTTATGTGGTGCAGGAGCTAAGCAAAAAGTGAATCCGAGTCCCCCACTTAAGAAAGGTGGGTGCAGTCAAATTTGGTGTGCCTAGTGCTATCGCATCCGCCCTCTTTTTCTCCAGGATGAGCCATCTTGGCAGCTCTCCAGCACCCTGCATTTTCTTCCCAAAGCCCTGGGGTACTAAGAGTGGGCGAAGTTCCTTAGAGCAGCAGCAAGTATTATGAGATGATTCATCTCTAAGTCATGACTCGGGGGGGGGGGGCTTTCAGTGTGACCTGCTGTGACATCATTTCCAATAGAGGCTCCCCTGGATGTAGCTCCAGGTACACATGTATCCTACTCCTGATACTGTGAGTCCCATTTCCTATTTTTTTTTTTTTTTTTGCGGTACTGGGGATTGAATGCAGGGGCGTTCTACCTCCGCGCTACACCCCCGGCCCTATTTTTTATACTTTATTTTGAAACCGGGTCTCACAAAGTTGCGGAGGGCCTCACTAAGGAGAGAGAGAGAGAGAGAGAGAGAGCTGAGGCTGGCCGCGAACCCGGATCCTCTGGTCTCCGCCTCCCAAAGTACTGGGATTACAAGCGTGCGCCACCACGCCCGGCTTCCATTTCCTATTTTGGAAAGGACAGAAACCGACAGCAAATTAGTACACCTCTATGGAAATCAGTATGGAGATCCCTCGAAAGACTAGAAATGGGACCATCATATGACCCAGCTACTCCACTCCCTGGTATTTATTCAAAAGAACTAAAATCAGCACCCTATAGTGATACATGAATACCCATGTTTATAGCAGTGCAATTCACAATAGCCAAGTTATGGAATCAGCTCAGGTGCCCATCAACACATAAATGGATAAAGAAAATGTGATATATATACACAATGAAGTTTTACTCAGCCATAAAGAAGAACAAAATTATGTCATTTGCCGGTAAATGGATGGAACTAGAGAACATCATACTAAGTGAAATAAGCCAGACTTCGAAATTCAAGGGCTGTATGCTTCCTCTCATATGTGGAAGCTAGAGAGAATAAAGGAATTTTTCAAAAGGGAACTCATGAAAATAGAAGGGAGACCAGTAGAGGAGACCTGGGGGAGGGAAGTCGGGGGAGGAGAGAAAGTGCTAGAGAATTAAATGGACCCAATTATGTCACCTGCAGATATGAATACATCACAATGAATCCTACTACTGTGTATAATTACAATGTACCAAAGAAATTAAGTTGAAAAGGGGACCTTTTAGCTTCCTGAAAACTGTGGAAAGGCTCCAGGCAATGAGATCCTAGAGGTGAAGTCCATCTCTCTCTCCTTCCTCCCACTCTCTCTCTCTCTCTCTCTCTCTCTCTCTCTCTCTCTCTCTGCCATGGCTACAGTTTGTTATAGCTCTCAACCTTTCACCTTTATTTTCTCTCTTTCTCCCCCCACTCCCTTTTACTCTTTCCCACATTCTTACCTTTTTTCTCTCCGGCCATTCAACTTCCCTTTTTCTCTCTTCCGCACACACTTTCTCTGATGCGCGCAAGGACCCTCTCTGGGCCATGTCTGCTCTCGCTCCTCCACTTCCTCCTAAGGGTCACTTCCTCTCTCCCACGCACCTTCACCTTCTCTCTCCCACTCACCTCTACTTTCCCTCAGCCATGTTTACTTTCTCTCAAACACATGCACTTTCTTTTTTTAATATGTTTTTATTGGTACATTGTAGTCTCGTATCACGATGATTATCAGTTTGGTGTTAACATACATGCACACGTGCACTTTCCCTTTCTCTCTCTGCCCCTCCACACACTTTTTCTTTCTCTCCATCACACACTTTTACTCTCTCTCTCTCGTATCCACTTTGACTTCACTCTCACATAGTTTTACTTCATCACAATTCTATTTTCTCTTCCTTCCTTCCTTTCTTTTTTTGGGGGGGTACTAGAGATTGAACTCAGGAGTATTCTACCTCCAAGATATGACCCCAGCTCTATTTTACTTTTTGTTTTGAAACAGGGTCTCCCTAAGCTGCTGAGGGCCTCACTAAGTTGCTGAGTCTGGCCTCAAACGTGTGATCCTCCTGTCTCAGCCTCCCAAGTACTGGGATTACAGGCATAAATCACCTCACCTAGCTTTATTTTCTTTCTTGTGTATGATTTCTCTTTCTGAAACACTCAAACACATACACACACACACACACACACACACACACACACACACTCACTCTTTTGCATTTACACTCACCTCCTATCTTTTCTCCCCTTATATACTCACCCTCACCCTCTTTCCCTGTCTATCCTGCAGCATTCCAAGGCCAGGGAGAAGTGGCCAGGTCAGAGTTCATAGCATCACCGGGCAGGCAGGACTGGATGGGAACCAGAGACAAGAAGACTGCAGGGACACTCCAGGATGGTGCTGGGATCTCCCACCACACAGGCCTGGTGGGATGGAGGGGAAGTCGTGGATATGCTACCAAGGGAAACCTAAATCAACCATACACCTTCACTGGCTCTTAATTGACTTAAAAATCACTAGTTTTGGAGGTCACACAGCTGGACAATACACCATTAGTTTCCCACTCTCTCTGCAGTAGATAACACCTCTGACAAGTGGGTTGAGATGGTTAACAGTTACCTGGGTTGCTTTTTAGGGACTTGAAGGCCACTTTTTCTGAAAAGCTGGCTTTTCACTTGGGCCTGCAGATGTCTGGTGAGTGACTGGAAGGGGATGGAAAGCTTGACATCTAAGCCTTCATAGTGTGCCTCTTTTGCTTCCTTAACCTTTGGGTCAGATTTCTACCCAGCTCTGCATGCAGGCATGCCAAACATTTGAGAAATGTTTTGTCTAGAAGTATAATGGGTTAACCTGACCTAGACCTGAATAGCCTCTCTCCTCCTGCTTCAAGGTTAAAGATACACCTATTTGTCACCTTGAACAAAAACACCAGACCAGGAAAGGAGCAAGAATAGGTGGCACTCAAATTCCTGGAAGGTCTCCACCTATTTGCAGAAAGACATCAATCTTCCTCCCCTTTATTAGCCTATTTCTCTTCCCCATTATTCCTGTCCTTTATCTATGGTTCCTTACCTCCTTGGAGTTGAGAAGTTGTTTTACAAAAAGAGCTCCAACTTCTTCCTTTTTTTTGGCCATTGAATAAAACCTTTCTTTCTCCCCAAAACATGTCTCTGGTTTTGCTGTGGGATGGCCTTCTGGACCCGGGTTTGGCAACATAACAGATACAGAGGACATTTCTCAGGTGGAATCGAGGGTCTGAAGAACTGTTATTTTTGTGTGTGTGTGTGGTACCAGGGATTGAACCCAGGGGCATTCTACCTCCGTGCTACACCCCCAGCCCTATTTTTTTATACTTTATTTTGAAACCGGGTCTCACGAAGTTGCAGAGGGCCTCACTAAGTAGAGAGAGAAAGAGAGAGAGAGAGAGAGAGAGAGAGAGAGGGAGGGAGAAAGAGAAAGAGAGAGGGAGGGAGGGAGAGAGAGAGAGAGAGCTGAGGCTGGCCAGGAACCTGGATCCTCCGGTCTCCGCCTCCCAAAGCAATAGGATTACAAGCGTGCGCCATGACGCCTGGCCTATGAACAACTGTTTTGATGTGAGGGGTAAGCAGAGGGCAGAATCTAGGATGAGTTTAAGGTTTCTAGCCAGGCAACAGCAGCACAGTAGAAAATGTCATCAAGGGTCATATAAAGTGATAAAGCCAGGTATGGTGACACATGCCTCTAATTCCAGTACTTGGGAGGCTGAGACAGGAAGATCACAGGTTCAAGGCCAGTCTCAGCAACTTAGCAAGACTCTCAGCAACCTAGCAAGATCGTGTTACAAAATAAAAAGTAAAAGGGTTGTCGAGGGTATATTTTGGAGGTAGAATGCCCCTGGGTTCAGTCCCCAGTTTTAAAAAAAGCCACGTAAAGATGTAAACTGGTAAAAGGAGCAGGTCTGGGTGTTCCTTGATCATAGAGCTGCTTTATTGAAAGTAAGGAAATACTTGTGGCATATTCAAAGTATTCAGACCAAAAAAAAATGTTAAAAGTACAGAAAAGAATCAACAATTCCATACAAGCAGTTCTTGAATTTTGTTTGTTCAACTTGAAACACTTCTCCCTGTGGTATCGTATTCAGGGTCCTCAAAACATATTTTCTCTGCAAAACTTAAGCCCTTTGCATTAGCAGATTAAAAAAATAGAGAGAGCTATCTCACGATAGCAACTTTTGCCTGCTCCCAGTTAAGGGTGGGCTGCACCATCCCTTTGCACAATGCCATCAGTGCAGTGATAGCCCTGAAGGCTCACAGACCTGGTGACAGCAGGGAGGTTGTGCTCCCTGCTCCCCACAGGGTCCCAGCCACCTGCGGGAATGACAGCCACTTAGTGGATGCTTGGAAAGCATGCTGGAATGAATGAACATTTGAAATTCTTTTTCCATGTTGTCATTCATCACTATTCTGTGAAAACAGAGTACTGAAATGAAATTACGGGAGCACTCGCATTTGTGACGAGAAGTGCAGATCCACTGACCCAAGGCAATGAAGGCAATCATTAGCCTCAACTGGATGTTTATCAGACTTAATCTACTCAAATGTGTGCTCAATTCTCAATAAAAAGGATAAAATTAAAGATATACTGAAATTTGGAAACGGAGCATTAAAGATTTTTTGCAAAAGGTGAGGCAAGTTGGGGGGATAATTATTTTTAGATTTCTTGAACCTGGCCTCCTGGCTCCTTCTCCAGAAAAGAAAAACTTATTGGGAGGCTGAGACAGGAGGATAGCAGGTTTGAGGACAGCCTCAGCAAGTAGAAAGACTCTCAGCAACCTAACAAGATCCTGTTTCAAAACAAAACAAAACAAAAAGGGTTAGGGGTGTAGCTCAGAGGTAGAATGTCCCTGGGTTCGATCCCCAGTACCACAAAACAAAACAAAAAACAAAAACAAAAACAAACCTAAGCAAACTCTTCTAACACTGGACATTTGATTTCTATGAAAAATTTCAGGTAAGTATTGTGTTCTAAAGTAAGGGTTGCCTGTCCCAATGGCAGAACCACAGTCCTTGGTTCATGGTTACATTATGGTTAGTTTAAAGAAATTCAGTAAACATTACTGCTTTACCGATTCATCCTTAACTTAGTGAGAGAAAAAGCAGGGGCTGATGCCCAGAGAAAGCAAGGACATATGTCACACCTTCATTCATAAAGAGCTACTTCCAGCTGGGTGTGGTGGCACATGCTTGTAATCCCAGTACTTGGAAGGCTGAAACAGGAGGATTGCAGGTTCTCAGCCAGCCTCAGCTACTGAGGCCCTCTGCAACTTAGTGAGAACTTGTTTCAAAATAAAGAATAAAAAATAGGGCTGGGGATATAGCTCAGAGATAGAATTCCCCTAGGTTACATCCCTGGTACCACAAAATAAATAAATAAATAAATAGCTACTTCCACCAGTGGCTGAGACCACCACCAGCCACAAACCTAGGGGTACCACAGTGAAAATAGTGTATGCCTCTCTCCCCTGCACTTGGGATCTGCTGGATATTTTTCCCAACTGGGAAAGACTAGCATCCTATCTATACAAGAGGCAACTCTGTGCGTCAGAGACGGCTCAGCTCCTCCGTGGAAAGGCTGTATGGTCGTGGGCAACAGCCTCAAAAGTTTGCTGGGAATGTTCACTCCAGAATGCATTCAGTGATTCATTTATCCACTTACTCAAAGGAGTACTGAGTGTCCACTATATATCAGCTGTTGTGCTAGACTCTAGGAGTACAGCAGTAACAAGCAGTCTCTGCTCTCCAAACAAACTCCCACAGATGCTCAGCATTGTTTCATTTTGAATCCACAAAATAATTTCTCTGCTCTTACCCTCTGCTCTCCAAAGGGGGACTGCAACCAGCAAAGCAGCCCACCAGATTTTAGGGAGGTCTCATAGCCAGAGACAGGTAGTAGAGATGTAGCGCTCTCTGAGAGTCTCCATCCCTCTGCTTAACATCAATTCATGAGCCCTCCTCTTGTGACACAACGGTGACTGGAAAAGTAAATGCATCCCAGCAACCAATGGACAGGGCAAAGAAGTATCATCTTGACTAGAAACTTTGGGTTGTATAAAATTACCAAAACAAATGAACAAAAGCAGCCATACAAATAAAGTAATGAGTTGATAGACTGAAGAACTAGACATATCTGTCTCACCTTTGTTTCCTCTACCAGGATCAGTTCCAAAGACCAGCTACAATCCTGAAATGCCTAAGCAAGAGTTCTCAGGAAGCCTGGACCAGCTGATTCACTGACGCACAAGACCTTGCCCATGCCCAACACAGTCAGCAATTACAGGTACAACAAACTTTTCAGTCCAATGGCTCATGTGTTTAGCTGAAGGGTGGTTTCTACTGTCACTGTTGGTCTTGACAACCTAGAAAGGGGAGCATGAACTTGCATGGCATAGAGGGGAGGAACTAGTATCTATATCTCCTGGCAACAAGGCAGACAGGAAGGCCAGCTCTAGGCCATAATTCACTCAGCAAATTCTCAAATGGACCTAGGTGTTACTGTTAATCTCAAATCCAATTCACCTTCGTGGAGTTACTGATCCTCATTAGTACTGGCTGGGGTTACTCTATTTACGAAAATTTCTTTGATGCAATTATCTATGATGCAGCCATGTGCACTTACTGTAAAATGATGCTCAGTGCCAGACTGATGCAAAGCCAGCTGGCCAGAAATAGAACCCTTAAGACTCCTATCAGCCTGGGCTCAGGGTCCCTGAGATGCTGATCAGTATCCTCAGAGTGAAGAAGACGGTAGCTTTCATCCAGGTGTGGTGGCACACACTTGTAATCCCCGTACTTGGGAGGCTGAAACAGGAGGCTGGCAGGTTCTAGGACAGCCTCAGCAAGCAGTGAGACTCTCATCAACTTAGACCTTGTTTCAAAATAAGAATAAAATAGGGTTGTGGGTGTAGCTCAGAGGTAGAATGTCTTTGAGTTCAATCCCCAGGACCACAAAAGACAAAAACAAAAGAAAATAGTAGCTTTTATGTGCCAACTGGACAGTCCACATCAAAGATCCATGAGTTTTCTCAGGGAACTCTATGAGGACACACACCCCAAAATGAAGCCAAAGTTTAGATGTTCCTGTGCAGGCCTTCCACTGTCCTAACAATATCCTCAGTACTGATTATGAATGGTGGATTTTTATGCCAATGGGATGGGAAGTCAGGATGGAAAGCCAGGGAGTTACTCTATACAGATGGTTGCAAGATTCTGCCTTTGAGTAGGGTTTAGTGTTTAGTACCACACTACCTGCTTGGTGATGTATGCAGGGTGCCCAAGCAAGGTGAGTCCTCTGAGAACCTGCAAGCCATCCTGGATTTTGTCTTCACTACCTTTCTTTTGGTGACTGCAGAGACCACGACTACAGGGAAACAAGGGTGACTGGAAGAAGTTTCTGTTTCTGGCAACAGAAATACTCATATAAAGCACCTCGCAGCGTGCCTGGCACCCATTAGGTGAGTGACAAACCCATTTCCTTGCCTCTGTGTCATCTTTCTTTTTCAATAAGTCCTCAACAACAACTCCTTCTGCTTCTGCTTCTTTTTTTGTGGTACTAGGGATTGAACCCAGGGGAATTCTACCTGCCAGCTACACGCCCTACCCCAGCCTTTTGTTTTGTTTTGAAACAGGTCTTCCTAAGTTGTTGAGAGTCTCATTACATTGCTGAGGCTGTCCTTGAACCTGTAATCCTCCTGTTTCATCCTCCCTAGTATTGGGATGACAGGTATAGCTACCAACACATTCTTAGCGTCTACCTCGTGGTGGCAAAAGGCATGCAGCTCTTTTTAAAGTAGAGATAGTGTGAGACTTGAAAGGGAGTGGAGTGATGTCTGGAGACCAGAGGGCATGGCTGACATCATGGCTATTTCCACTGATGCTCTTTGAGCCCTAACTTGGAAAATCTGGGCTGAGAAAGGAGAACAACTTTGCCTCCAAACATCACTGTGGATGTTATTAAGAACACAAAGAAATGTCAAAGCTGAAATAACCATAATGCAATTGTACTTAGCCTGTTTACTGAAATATCAGTCATTGCTCTGCACAGCAATTCCATTTTTAAAGTTCATTGTGCTAGAAAAATATGTCGTAGCTCCTTAATTCTCCCTTTCTCATCCAAGGAGGGTGGGAGGTGAGAAGTTTCTGAACTGTATGAAAATCCACATTTCAGCAGCAGCATCTCGGAGTTCTCTTCCAGCATCTTGCACACTCTCTCCTACCCCCTGTGGCCTGCCCTCATTCTGACAGCACACATTAAAAGAGCAGCAGCAGCAGCAGCAGCAAAGATAACCAGGAGAGCAGCCCAGGGCCACCAAGCACCTGCCCTGCTGTCAAGGAGGACCAGGGCTCACGGGGAGCTATGGGGTGGGTCTGGTCCCCTCACCTTGTTAGGGCCTCAGTTCCAGTGCTCAGAAAGTTGACTTCTGAAGAATCTGGCTTCTGGTTGGGTTCAGACTGCAGGAGGTACAGGCATGAGATTAGAGGACAGGAGGATGGAGAGTTGGGGCAATCATGCCCTCTCTGATCCCTCATGATTTGGACAGTGCAATGGGGTTTCTCAACCACAGTCCTATGGGCATTTCAGGCTGAATAATTCCTTGTTTTGAAGGGTTGGTTATTTTAAAGATGCTCTGATATCTATACTCCCTCTAGGCCAATAATACCCTCCCCAAGTTGTCACCAAAATGTGACCAAAAATGTCTCCAGAAATTGCCAGGGTCCCCTGGGAGATAGTAGTGCCCCCAAGTTGAGAACCATCGCCTACCACCTGCCTCTCTGCAGACAGCCTCTCCACTTAACTCCTATGGCTAACCCATGGAGCACACCACCTAAAGGTAGCTGCAGGGAATCTGAGACAGGTACTGTAAGCCATGTACTCCTCAATTTGGACTACCCTTGTGAGTAACTGAAGATATGCTGTAGACCGTGAGCTTCAAGGGACAAGGGTTCCCACACTGAGCACACCCCACCCAGGCGGCTTCCAGCATAATGTTGTTGTGAGAGTGTGCCAAGGAAGTACTCCTAGCTGTCTAACTAGAATCCCAGTGGCTTTAGTGAAATCTTCTTTCCTGGCTTCCTCTTTAGAAGAAGCAGGACACAGTCATACCACCCTGCTTTCCACCACAGCCTCTCTTTCTAACGACTCTTCACATCTCTGGGTAATTTTCTCCCTAGAGGACGCAAGGTCTAGGAGGCTTCAGAATTGGCACCAGCGCCCCGTGGTTAACCTGTAGCTGGCAGCAAGCACTGCTGGTCCCCAGGATGCAGCAATCACCTCTAAATGAGGTCTGCCTTTGCCTTCATTTAAGGGCTGTAACAATTGCTTTTTCTCTCTCAGGAATATAACCTTAGAGATGAGCTTCTTTTGCGCCAGTAAACGTGTGTGCCAGGTTCCCCAAAGAGTTCCACAGGGAAGTACTGACTCCTCCTGCCAACCCAAGAGGAAGGCACTAGCCTGTGACCACTGGTTTCCCAAGTGAATGGAGACCGGGCTAGGTGCAGGCAGGTGCATCTGGGCTGGCTTGCTTCTGGACTATGTGTGTCATCAATGAGTATTTAGCATCTATGATTCTGTCCTGGTGTCACTATTGGTGTCCTATGCATACTGTGGGATGTCGTAGGAGAAAAACTGGCAAGAACAATCCCACAGGTGTGTGCCATTGGAGCCAGGTATAAGTTCTCCTAGAGTATATTTAGACCTGGGCATCGTTTCTCCAGTCCTGGCCTGGCACATGCTGCTGCCTTGTTTGGCTTAGACATGGGGCTAGAATGTTGGTCTCCATCTGTCATCATGCTGCTTACCTCTGCCAAGCTAGATGTCTGCAGGAGTGGGGGGAACAGGAGAATGCTGCCCCTGGTCCCCAGTAAGCAGGCCCGATAGCACACGCTGATGTGTACTCCAAAGAGCGAAAAATCCACATGCTGCTGTTGGAGTTTAGTTTCCACACTTAACATTGCAGATTTGTGTTAGAACTGCAGCCTCATTGACTGTGACCCCGACACTGTCTGTGGCTCCTAGGGATGAGGCCTAAGCCTGCATCTCCATCCTATGGCTCTCCAGATGCAGCAGCTTTGGTCTGAAACACCAACTCAGAACAAATTGCATCTCTGGGTTTCAGTTGCTTCTTCTGTAAGATGAGGTGGAGCATATTTTTTTAATCCATTCTCAGGGTCTTTTTTCTTTCAAGCTGTAATTTTCATTCATCTTAGGCATGCAGCTGGATAAATTTCTGTGTATATATGCATCCACATACCTGCTGCTCAAACTGATAGAGAGAACATTTATCTCCATCGCTCCAGAATTATCTCATTTCCCATCCTAAGTGACACTGTGCCACCATAGGTAACCACTATTCTGACTATTATCAGCATTAGAGCAGTTTTTCCCTATTCTGGAGTGTCATATAAATGGAATCACATAGTAAGCATGCTTTAGTTTCTAGTTTTATTGGTTCAACATGAAGGTTTTGATGTCAATCCACATTATTGAGTGTATCAATCGTTGGTCCCTTTCCATTGCTAAGTGGTATTCCATTGTGTGGATATAATAGTATAATCTATCTATTCTCCAGTGGATGGTCTTTGGGGTTGTTTCCAGTTTCCAGCTGTTACAAAAGATAATATCTATTACAAACATTTTGACTCAGACATGTTTGTGGGCATACACACTATTTCTCTTAAATCTAGCCCAAGGTCCAGGCCCGGGGGTTTAAGGACCAAAATTCATCCCACACCTGAGTTCCCCCGTTGGCAGGTTTTGATGTTCATGGGCACCTGAGACTCAGCACACTCTGCACTGTGCCCTAATGAGCCCTTCAGCTTCAGTGCTAAACGTCCTCCTCCAGGGCTGCAGGCAAGCCATCCTGAACGTCTTCCAGTGCTTTGAATATGTTTTGTTCTTTCTTCCTTTCTGGCCTTTACAGTAAATGAAAGCCACTTTACTGTATCACCTTTATATGGATATACATTCTAGAAAGATTATAGACTGAAAGGCAAAACAAAACAGTAAGTACTAGAAGAAAGTCTGGAGAGCGTGTTTATATTCTGGCCTCGGTTCCCTAAAATGACAATAATGCTAAAAGCAAGGAAGAAAAACCCTGAAATAAAAACGGAAAACTCTTCTGTACAAAGAAGAAAATAAAGTATGTGTAAGAAGAAAATAAAAAATGTGTAAGACTCCAACAGAAAAAAATGCATAAAGAAGCAATTAGTAATAAATGTGAAGAAGTTACTCAACATTATCAATCAGCAAAGAAGAGCATATTAAAATGAGCTATTATTTTCCACTGGTTACATTGGGATTCAGGCAGTTAATGGTTTTGGAAAATTAGATTTTCCATCTATTCCTGAAGGAATTATAAATCCATACCTTTTCCCCCAAAAGACATTTCTATGATAAGCAAACACCATTGAATGTGGTCAAGTAATTCAATTTCTAAGATGTCCTAAGGAAAGTGTTGGATACATGTGCAGTGATAGGTACCAGCCTGTTTATAACAGAAGCACTTATAAAATTTTAAATTGGAAGCAACCTAAATGTCAGTAAACAGGGGAGTTGTCAAATAAGTAATGGTATGTACATATCGTGGAATAATATGCAGACAGTAAGTGATTGGGTAAATAGAGCTCCATCACGGAGAGATGGTCACAACACTTTTCAAGACTAAACCAGGTTACAATAAATAATTTAAGATATGATATGTGTATGTGTATGAACATGCCAATTGCAAGTTTGGAAAGGGTTCTGTTTAGGGCAGATTAACTCTATAGTTTCAGAGATCATGATCCAGTATGGGCCTGCAGGGAGCTTCTGTTTCGCTGGTTACTGAAGAGCGCAGGCACTTTCTGTCCCCATGCATCTTAAAGTCCTCCACTGGGTCCCCCACATGTGGCCATCAGAAGAGGGATGACACAGTGGGGTGTGGGGTGTGTGAAGAGCCATTTTTGCCCACACACCTCTGTCTAATGTGTTCACCCCTACCCGTAAGGGGTGGCTGAGAGATGCAGCCTGGCTGGCTGTCCAACGGCTGCCCCATATCTTCCACAGAAGGAAACAGCAAAATCCCATAGTGGTTAGGTCTGACTAAAAGTGTCTGGAGTTAACTTTGCTTTCTCCTTTCCCGATTCTACATCATCTAGGTTATTTCCAAAGGACATATATTATGTTTTAAATAAAGAAGGAAAACCCATCTTGATAGCCCAGAGGAATTAGCCCCAGTCCTCCACCATGGAACATACTGCAGCCGGTATCCTGGTGCCCTGGGTTCTTCATGTCAGGCTGGGTTTGACTGGTAGAGAAATCACCCCTTATCCATGGGGAAACATTCCAAGACTCCCCAGCAGATGCCTAAAACTGTGGCAGTACTGAGCCCTGTATAGTCTATGCTTTTTCCTACACACACATACCTATGATTAAGTTTAATTTATAAATTCGGCCCAATAAAAGATTAATA
This sequence comes from Glis glis, assembly GCA_004027185.1. Classification (NCBI taxonomy): domain Eukaryota; kingdom Metazoa; phylum Chordata; class Mammalia; order Rodentia; family Gliridae; genus Glis; species Glis glis. The sequence goes on from PVJS01015190.1 coordinate 22,245, forward strand.
ACAATAAGTAATAATAGAACAATTATACTGTTATACTATAAAAATGCCAGTACCACTACTCTGTGCTTTGGGGACATAATTAAGTAAAACAGGGGTTACTTGAATACAAGCACTGTGATATCGGCAACAGATGGTCAATCTGATTCATCAGAAAGCTACTAAGTGACTAGGGGAGGGAGGGTAGCATATACGGTGTAGACACACTGGACGATGGATTCACATCCCAGCGGGATAGAGAGAGAAGGTGCAAGATCCCATCGCACAACTCAGGACACCATGCCATTTCAACCATTTACAACTTATAAATTATTCATTTCTGGAACTTTCCATTTAATATTTTTTTCTGACTACTGTTGACCACAGGTAACCAAAACTATGAAAAGTGGAACTTGCAGATAAGAAGGGCCTACTACACCTGAGAAAAAGAAGGCCCTGGAGTAACCCTCTCTGCCCCTCACATCCCAAAAGACAGTGGGCAGCTCTGAGCCCACAGCCTGGAACTCTCCTTGTGCCTGTGAGGCCTCAAGCTGAGAAGCAACCCCCCTGCTGCTTTCTGACAGGGCTGTTCTGTCAGCCGAGGTGCACGAGCCCATCCCATCACTCAGAGGAATCCTCTCCCCACACCACCATTTGTCACTGTCCGCCTGGGGAGCAATTATATTCCATCCAGCCAGAAATAAACAGACACCAGCTTCGCACAGGAGATGACAAGCAGACACTGTCTAACGCACACCATCCTCACCGGGCCCAGCTGTGATGGCGCCTCTGGGCACCATGCAGCCCGGAGCCTGGTGAGAGAAGCGCATCAACAGGGACCTCAGAGGACATCCTTAGCCTCTCTCATCACTTGTTCATTTCAGGTAGATTGAAGGCACTGGGGGGAAAGGAAGCCTTCCTCGTCAATTGAACAGCTATAAAACTTCAGATAAAGATGCCCTTAAAGAAATGCATGAGCTGCAAATGCACCTCCGTGGCTAGTCCGCAGACCGGCCTCTTGGTCTGAAGGTCTCCAGCATCATGGAAAGTGCACGGGTTGGTTTGGGGCCAGTGCGGAAGTGGGGTTGAGCTTCTATAGCACTGCCTAACAGATGTGCCATCCTAACTGGGGCCTGTTACCTTCCTGCTTATAAAATGGCCATATTAGCCCTTCCTCTCTGCTTTTATTAATGCAATTTCCTCTGCTTCAAATATACTCACACATCCTCTGTGCGCTTTACCAAATTCACCCTCCTCTCCCTTAGCACACAGCTGAAGCTGGGAAGCAGCTTTGCAACTAGAGAATATATTTTCCACCCTCAACCCTGGTTTTGGCTGGGCAAGCCTTCAAGGTTTTTTTAAAAAAAAAATTAATAATTTTTTTTGGTAGTGGGGATTGAACCCAAGGGCATTCTGCCTCTGAACTACACCCCCAGCACATTTTATGTTTTGTTTTGGAACAGGGTCTTGCCAAGTTGCTGGGGGTCTTGCTAAGTTACTGAAACTGGCCTCAAACCTACGATCCTTCTGTCCTAGGCTCTCAAGTACTGGGATTACAGACATGCATCACCACATCAGGCAGATTTTATTTTTTTTAAAGTAGTTTTAGGTTCACAGAAAAATTGGGTGGAAGGTTCTGAACCTCACAACTTCAGGGGAACAGAAGTGATGTCTGGTAGAGATGACCAGGACGCCCTGGGAGCCCTGTGGTAAGGACATCAGGGCCTCTGTCCACCCCGGTGCCTGAGTGATCGAGTATAAGACTGTTCACTCTACGCACTCTGCTACAGTGAGCAAAAACTAAGCTTTAAATACCTGCAACGTGGTATCTTGGATTTGAGCCCAGAAGAGAAAAGGCACATTCATGTAAAAAAAGCAAGTGAAATCCAAATAAAATCTGGAGTTAATAGTAACTCACGAAGGTACCATGTTAATATAAGATGTTAACTTAATATCAGGTGCAACTCATTGACATTGATGGAGACTCTTCATACCATCTTTGCAAGGTTTCTATACATCTAAAATTATTCCAAAATTAAATGTTTATTAAAAATAAACTTCAACTCTTATTGAATCATTAGATGCCTGGGTCCGTTTGTTATTGAGGCCTGGCCTGCCCTGAAGAAAGAGCTTCTTTTCACCTATGAAACTCCATGTCACATTTCAGGACACAGCTCCAACACTGTCTCTGCTAAGAAGCTTCCTGTGAAATTGGAGAGAGACCAGAGGAGTAGTAGAAGAAGGCTGGAGGCAGGGAGGGGAGGAAAAGGGGAGGCATCGAGGAGGAAACAGACCAAATAATGTGATGTGCATCTGTGAATGTGTCACTATGACTCTATTATGTATAATTATAATGCATCAATAAAAAATTGTTTTGGTACTGGAGATTGAACTCAGGAGTGTTCTACCTCTGAGCTACACTCTATTTTTTTATATTTTATTTGTAAACAGAGCCTTACTAAGTTGCTGAGAGCACTGCTAAGTTGCTGAGGCTGGCCTCAAACCTGCGATCTTCCTGTCTCAGCCTCCCAAGTACTGGAATTACAGGCATGCACCACCACTCCTGGGTACCAATAAAAAATTTTAAAAAGAGCCGGCGTGGTGGTGCATGCTTGTAATCCCAGTACTTTGGGAGGCGGAGACTGGAGGATCCGGGTTCTTAGCCAGCCTCAGCTCTTTCTCTCTCTCTTTCTCTCTCCCTGTCTGTCTCTCTCTCTCTCTACTTAGTGAGGCCCTCCGCAACTTCGTGAGACCTGGTATCAAAATAAAGTATAAAAAAATAGGGCCGGGGGTGTAGCGCGGAGGTAGAACGCCCCTGGGTTCCACCCCCAGTACCGCAAAAAAAAAAAATCTTGTATCCCTAGGGAAGTGAGGTAGCCCTCCCTGGTATATTTCCTTCTTCTGTCCCATTAAAGAGAAGAAGCTAATAGACTTCCTCATTTCTGAAACCAGGCTAACATCTTCCTTCAATTCCAAGTCTTATCTCCTTTGCAGGTACAATATTTCTCCTGGCACTCAGAAATATTTATCCAATGAATTAACGCCAACCGCATCTATGTGTTGTGAACAGTTACTACACCCGCCAGAGCGAAACTGCTTCATTAACTCTGAAGTACTGCACAGATGTAGGGATGATTAATCAGTTGCAAAGTATTTATTGAACAGGCCTGCTTTACAGTTGTGATGTATTTTTCTGGTTGGCTCACAGTCTCTCTATCGATGCATGATCCTCAGTCTCATGATTGTGATTGTCTTAATTGGTATCGATGCAGCAAAAAGGCTTAAATAGTCAATTCGATGGCTTCCATTGAACACCCAAAGACATGAAAGGTTCGGGAGCTTTCATTTATTGAGTGCCTATTGGGTACCACGTGAGCCCGTGTTGGGGGCTTTCACTCCTGTCTCTTTCATCAAGTCCCACCAGAACCCTCTGAAGCTAGAATTATTTTCCTCCCCTTTACAGGTGAAGAAATTGAGCAGCAGAAGGAATAAGTGATGTGTTTACCACTGCTCACTTCCTAAGTGGAGCTGGGTCTCTCAAGTCCACCTATAACCTGCTTCCTTTCAGAACAGCACCCTGACATATGATTGATTGCCAGGCTCCACTAAGAACTGTCATAAAAATAAATCCAATTTCTTCCATGCCCCTCTGGGTTGGCTCTCAAATAAAAGCTGAATTCCAGAATTCAAACAAACTGCCCTAAACTGAAGTCCAGTTGTTGGAACTTGGGATTGGAGTCAGAGGTACCCACCCCTGAGTCCTACAGAGAGTCGTCTGAGCTAACAAACCCAGGGTCCTTGCAGTCTCCTGGAATCTTCTAAGAATAAGTAACATTTCAGCTCTCACTACAGGCCAGTATTCTGCTAAGCACTTTGTACAACATAGCTCATTGAACGCTTACAACAACCTTAGGGGGAGACTTTCTTATTATTCTGAATTCAGAGATGACAAAGCTAAGCCTGAGACATGTTGGGCAACAATGTCTGTGACTAAACAATTCACTATGAAATCGGATGCTCAGCGCTCCCTTTCCTAAGAGACTGCAAGCCATTTGAGGGCACATCACAAAGTCCCACACGCACGAGACGCACAATAAATAGCAGCTGAATAAAGGTAAAATGATAAAATGTCACAGGAAATCTGGGGAACAATAGCTCCTCTGGAAGATCCTAAATGACTCACCTAATGATGTATGCTGTCACATGAATATCAACGAGATTCCTCAGCCTGCACCCTGTCTACCTACCACTTCTTCCTGCTCCTCTTTGACTACTACACCCTCTACTGAACTCCTGCTGCCCACCCCGGGAGGTAGAACTTCATGATGGGAAATGGAGCTGTGTTCTCTTCCTCTGCCTGGGCCAGAGAGGTGCTGTTTCCCTGGCAGAAATAAGCTGAACACTCAATGTTCTTTTATGTCCTATTACCTGGCCCCGAATGAGTATGATCTGTGCTCAAGGTTTCACCAAGCATCCTCATGAAGAAAGTTAACATTTTCCAGAAAACATTATCCAGAGCCCTCTCCTCATCTTCAACTCTAGACACTCCTTTTCTCTCTCCTTGCAGGACCCCTCGCCCCTAAGTGCGGCAACTCCGATACCCAGAAAGATGGGCCCAAAATGACCACTTCGACAGACCCCTCAGACTCTGAACCCCAGTTTAGGCTCAGATGGGGCCCAATATATCTGTCCATTATGAACATTCTACAGTGGGTGCACCATAAACTCGGGGAGATGATTGGGGCTGGCAAGGATAGACTCAGCCTTTACTGCGGGGCTGGCTTCATACCACAGCCATGCCAGCCTTCAAGGCTTGGTGAGTAGAGAATGTATCCAGTCCTCACCTTGATTGGTGGTCTTTACGTAGTACATGTTCTGCCCTGCCGGCCCCAGCAGTCTGGCTTTTCTGAATGCCTACCAGGTGCCAGGTTCTCTGCTTGAGACTTTACGTTAGAGCACCTTAAGTCCCCATTTGCATCTCTTACATTCCCTGTGAAATATTTAGGACGACTGTCATTAATTTTTGTGCATGTAAATGGCTATCTGCTGAATGTCTGACATGCTCACTAGGCCCTTTGTTGCACAAAGATGCCTGATTCAGAACTCTATGTCTAGCACATAGCAGAGTAAGTAGCATATAGCACATGTCCTCCCCCCCCAAAAAAAACCATTTACATAAAAGAACTATGGGGTAGAACTAACTATTGGCTCCAAATTTTCACCCTCCTTTTATCAGGGGCCTCTGCCAGGTGATTTTATAATTCTCCCCACCCAAATAATGGCATGGCCTTCGGACCTGGCCTTGTAACTCACTTTGGCAGCTAGAATGAGGCAGAGATGATGGTTTGTCAGTTTTGAGACTGGTCCTCAGAGCCCTTGCATGTTTCTACTTACCCTCTATGCTGCTGCCTACGCTGTGAGATGATCCAACCCTGAGGAGCCCACTGGTCCTCAGAGGAGAAATGGAGACACTGGGAAAGACAGAGATTTATAGAACTACACCGAGAAAAGAGCCAGCCCACCGGTCTCAGCCCAGACCAGCTGACCTCCAGTCAACCTGCAGCTGGGTACACAAACTCAGATGGGATTATCCGACCTGCACACGCAGGAGCTAAAATAAATGCTCATTGTTGAATGCCACTGATGTGCTGTGCCTGATTTCCTGCATAGTAAGAGCTGACTGATGCAAATTAATATGCCTCTGTTACAGAAGAAGCTGAGGATCAGCAAGATTAACTTGCCCAACATTTTGCAGAAAGAAATGAAGCTGGGATTTAAATGCAAACATGTCCATCTCTAAAACCAATGTGTTTCTACTGCCCCCATTGTCTCCCTCCATCCTTTGGAAGGACACGCAGTCCTCACACCTGGCAGGACATTCAGTGTGTGTCATCAGTGTCTGGGGCGTCTCTTCCATCTGTCCCTCCTTGAAAGTAGCACAAAGGTGACCCATGGGCAGATGCTGTACTGAGTCAGGATATTACACCTGGAAACCCTGCCTGGCCTCGCCGAGTAACTACCCTTCACTCCAGAGCTCTGCTCAGCATGTACGGAAATTCCCCACGTTAATGTGTAAATGCCATTCCAAATAAGCAACCAAATCCACCAGGTAGGGTGGCTCCAGGTGATTAATGCAGCTCTCAGGTGGTGAGAACCACTTAATCTTCAGCTGCAAGTTTCTGACTCCACAGAACACAGCTCTAATCGCCCACAAATGCACTGCCTGATGGGCCTTTATTGCTTAATTACCAAGGTGAGAGGCTCGTAATTAATACGCCATTTACTCCTACATTTAGATGTTTCCAGGAAATGTCGTCAAAGATTTTTCAAGGAAATTCACATCATTTGTCATCTTCCTCTGATCTTCTACTATCTGAATGTTTCGCCTCTCTCATTTGTTCCCAAACTTTTCTGACTGCAACTATCTTGGACAGGGAAGCAGAAAGACCCCACAGTTTATCTACTCCCCCGTCTCACTGTCTCCCAGTGAACTTGGTGAAATATAAAACTGGGTTGTGGACATAGTTAGCAAGATTGTAAGCCAAGTGTGGTGGCTCACACCTTGTAATCCCATTGCTTGGGAGGCTAAGACAGGAGAATTGCAGGTTCAAGGCCAGCCTCAGTAACATAGCAAGACTCCCACCAACCTAGCAAGACCCTGTTTCAAAATAAAAAGTCAAAAGGGTTAGGGGTATAACTTGGAGGTAGAATGCTTCTGGGTTCAATCTCCAGTATAAAAAAAGATTGTAATTATGCAACAATTACACAAGAATAAAAGTAAAAACCTAACAGTCATTTTGTAGATGTATTAGTAAAGAAGTTATAAAAAATTATATCTAATTCAAGACCACACCTAGGATGCATAACAAAAGGCCCTTCTCACATTGTATAGAGTTAGTGCTCAATATCCACAGGTTCTGGATTCTTAGGTTTTGCACTATAGAGTCAACCAACCAGAGATCATGTACTACTGAATGTAGTAGACTGAGTCTGTAATAAACATGTGCAGACTTCTCCTTATCATTATTCACAATCAATACACTATAACAATCATTGGCATAGCATTTATAAGATATCTGATATTATAAGTAATCTAGAGATGATTTAAAGTTTATGGGAGGATGTGTATAGGTTATATGCAAATACTACTGCACTTAAGGGACCTGGGTATCTGAAGATTTTGTTATCTGAGGGGGATCCTGGAATTAATACCCCTCAGGTTCTGAGGGCCACTGTATCTGTGAGTGTGCATATCCACTGGTATTTTTTTTTTTTTTTTTGCGGTACCGGGGATTGATCCCAGGGGCGTTCTACCACTGCGCTACGCCCCCGGCCCTATTTTTTATACTTTATTTTGAAACCGGGTCTCACGAAGTTACGGAGGGCCTCGCTAAGGAGAGAGAGAGAGAGGGAGAGAGAGAGCGAGAGAGCTGAGGCTGGCCGTGAACCCGGATCCTCCGGTCTCCGCCTCCCAAAGTACTGGGATTACAAGCATGCGCCACCACACCCGGCTTTCCACTGGTATTTTTTAAGGTGCTTGAATGTGAGCTAGGCGGCCAAGATGTTTAGCAGAATAATGAATTAGAGCCCTCAGAAAGCTCTACTAATGAACTAATTTTAGTTCGAAAACACAAATTTCCATTTTCCTTACACATCAAGAGACTTTGTGGGTTACTAATATGTAGCTTTTGCTGCAGGTAAAAATGAATATCTGTGGAATTTACTTGCATGCTAATAGCACACAGCTCTGAAGATCCTCATTTGTGCACACTACTCAACAAACCCCACTGGGAACCACCAAGTGAGGTCTTGTGCGTTGGGTCAGTATATACGTTGCCGTCCAGGAGCTCCTGTTGCTGGGTCTTAGACCACACTGTGAGAGACACTGTGAGCTCTGGCTGGATCCTCACTACCGAGGAACATCATCATCTCCAGCAGGGAAGCAACCAAATGATGTCCTTCATCCATCACATCGCCCTACACAGCTTACCCGCATCTCAGAGTGACCGATGCCCTAACACAGTGATCTTAATAGATGGACAGAGTTTGGGCCTGTCAGATCACAGGCGCACTGGGCCCAGAGATGCTTCAGAACCTTGTTCCTTTCTAGTCTGTAGCCATGCCACTCCAGCCTTGTTACCTTTTCTTTGTTTTGTTGTTGTTGTTATGGTTTTTGCCAATGCTGACAGACTTTTAAACAATCAATGTGTTTATTATAGAAAAATTAGCGAAATGCAGACCATTAGAAACTAAAGGCAAATGATACACCACCAGGTATAACAAATGTGACCTCTTCTTCCTATGTGATCTTATTTGCTCATAATTGCTCATTTGTTTTACACAGGTTATGTGAAGCAGAATACTTTTCCAAATTTGCGCAGCTTCAGTACAGTCCATATTTGAAGCAGCTCTTCCTAAGCATTTTAGTGGTAGCAGGTGTGAAGAGGAAGAGAGATTATCTAACTATTTTCTTCCATGGAACGCTTAGACTATTTCTAATCTTTTATCATCAAGACAATGCTGTGATAAATACTGCATTAGGCAGAATAACATACCCCTCAAAACAATGTCCACATCCTTCTTTTTTTCTTTTTTTTTTTTTGCGGTACCAGGGATTGAACCCAGGGGCGTTCTACCTCCGCGCTATACCCCCGGCCCTATTTTTTATACTTCATTTTGAAATCAGGTCTCACGAAGTTGCGGAGGGCCTCACTAAGTAAAGAGAGAGAGAGAGAGAGAGAGAGAGAGAGAGCGCTGAGGCTGGCCGCGAACCAGGATCCTCCGGTCTCCGCCTCCCAAAATACTGGGATTACAAGCATGTGCCACCACGCCCGGCTCACATCCTTCTTCTAAACCCTGAAACCTATAACTATGTTACCTTACATGGCAAAAGGGACTTTACGGATTAAGTTAATTAATTCAGTTAATTAAGCAATCAAGTTAATGATCTTGAGATGGAGAGAGTAGCCTGGATTATTCAGGTGAGCCCAATGTACTCATGAGGGTCTTTATAAGTGAAAAATGGAGTCGGGAGAAGGAAAGAAGAAACGGAGAAAAACAGAAGTGGAAGAAGGAGGGGAGGGATCAAGAGGAGGCAAAAAAAAGATGGAGAGAGATGGGAGAAATAGAATATGAGAGGAGAAGGAAAGGGAAGGGGTTGAGGATGCTACATTCCTGGCTTTGAAGATGGAGAATGGGGCCAAGTCTGAGGCATGTAGGCAGCCTCCCAGAGCTGGGAAAGACAGGAAATGCATTCTCTCCTACAGCCTCCAGAGAACGTGCCTCGCTGACAAGTCCCCCGAACCAGGAAGATCCTCCTCATACATTTTCATATCCTGACCAGAATCTCCTTGAAGCACACACCACAACTGTAAATTACTTAACTTTTTAATTCATTATTTAACTTTTAATCAAAGCTTAATCTCCATCTAGAAATGTGCACATTGACCCCAATCTCTGTGAATTTTTCCAAATTGAACACGCCTGTGTCAACAGTGTGTTCAGTCTAGAGCAAGAAAAAGAATCTTCTCTGCATTCTTCGGCACCCCAGGAACACCCCCTTCCCTTTCCAGTTAGCGCCCTAGTGCCCCCCACCAGGTCAAGTCCACCTTGACCACTACTAGCAGAGAATATTATTCCATATAGGCAAAATCTATAATGTCTTTTAAAAAATATTTTTGTGTATTTGTCTCTCTCTTGAATGTAGGCACCATGAGGGCAGGGCCCTCTTCTCTTCTGTTTGCCATCATGGCTGTAGTTTCCAGCTTCTTTGCTCAAAAACTGTTTGCCAAATTGAAGAAGATTATTTAACTAAGGACCAATTAATGTTATTGGAGGTGAGCAATGAGATGCAGGAAGGACACTGAGCAGGGTGCCAGCAAGAATATGAAGTAAGAGAAGCAAGGAGCACCAGGTAAAGCATGGCCGATAGGGACATATTGAGTAGAAAGGTCAGAGGAATGACCCTGGTAGTACAAGACCAGCGTGTACTGGGCTGGGCAAGCCCTGGCCACTAAGAGGCTCTCCACTGTGAATGAGTCTGCCCTCCCCCAACTCTCCTGCCCATGAAATATCCTGGATGAAATATGCTTCCCTGAATGGACTTTTCTGGAAAAAGAACACAAGTATCTTTTTACTTGTGTTAAACCCAGAGGGCTCTCTCTCTCTCACCAATAAACAGGTGGTATTAGACAGCACTTTGTGAGTACCAAGCTAGCACCTGTCAGCCTTAGAGTCCAGGAGAAATGCTAGCCTGTAGCTGGGTCTAGAGTGGGGCACATTTACTGAGGACTAGGGCCATGATCTAAGCTCTGAATTCACCAGACAGGTCCGTCCTTCCTTCCTTCCTTCCTTCCTTCCTTCCTTCCTTCCCTCCTTCCCTCCTTCCTTCCCTCCTTCCTTCCTTCCATTTGAACCTTTGTCTACATGGCTATTAAAGTAGGTCCTTCATATGGGAGTGACACTGCCCAGTATCAGCACGGTGGTTTCAGGGTGGCAGAACAGACTCCCTCCATCCCTTGGGCTGAGGACAGTTTGAGCTACAATCTGGGGAGGCATCAAGCCTGGCGACGCGGGCTGGAGGCTGCGAAGGTTGAGCTCTGACATTTCCTAGTCCATCCAAGTGCCGTGGCAGCCAGTATTTTATTTAAGATACTCAGGGTTTATAGTTAAAAAGCCACGAGTCTGAAAAAAAATTTCTTTAACCAGCAATTCTCTGCAAAGGGCTCTGCAGTTTGCACTGTTTCTATCGTGTATTCAATCAAAAGGGTATTGGGGACATAACTGTACATTATCACTATTGACATTTCCCAGCCTACTCCACTTTGGTTAAAAACTGGGAGCCCAAAGATGCCACTTAATAACTTTGGGCATCATGAAAATGTCACTTTGACAAGTAGAAAAGTGGATTTACACACCCACCAAAGGTGACCTGCTTAAAAAGAGACAGCAGGGATTGTTCTCTGGCCTCTAACAGAGACAGGCACAGACCATGTCCCTGCAGGTTGCCATGGCTCGAGTGAGGGAGTGAGAGGAAGAGAGAAGAAAGGACAGCATCAGCGCTGGGGGGTGCCTTGTCCCCTGGAACAAGCTCAGTTGGATAGAAAGGCTGCGGGACTTCATCAACACAGCTGAGGGTGCACTTGGGGAAAGCAAGAGAATAGAGACAACTTGGCCCAGGTCCGGGGACAGAACTGGATCCAGCTCTGGTCCCAGATGGGGTTCCATGTGCATGGGGAGAGCCAAGAAGGTAGATGTTGGCCCAGTGTCCTAGTCCTCTGGTCAAGGTAATTAGAGGTGATAAGAGCAGGTGTGCTGAGCCAGGTGAAGACAAGGTCAAGGTTCTGGAAGAGCAGTCAGCTCCTAGCAGAGTTATAGCTAGACAGAAGAAGGGAAGCCTGTGCCCAGAAGGAAGGAAGAGGGAAGAGCCAGGACCCAGTGAAGAGACTGGGAAGGGAGGCTGAGGATGGCTGAAGGGACTGAGGCTGTCCTCTTCCACTTCCACGGCTTTTACCTCCACAGTAGAGCCCAGGAGTCCCCCTCATCTGCCCTCTCCCTCATCTCCCCTGTGCCTCGCATCCAGACCAGGGCTACCAATGCTTTCTGTAAAGGACCACACGGGAAATATTTTAGGCCTTGCAGGCCACAGAGTCTTTGCAACAACTATCCAACTCTGCTGTTCTAGTAAGAATGTTTCAGTAAAAATGACAAACCTAAGCACATTCAATTGACAGTCTATTGCTTGCCAACCTCTGATCTCACACACTGCCTGGGCTACTTGACCTTCTAAGTATCTCTTGGATCTTCCCACTTCTTTCCAGCCACCTCACTGACCCCCTTTGTGTAGCCACAGCCTTCCCTTGCCTAGACATTCACAGCAGCCATCTCCCTAGCCATTGTTTTCTCATCTGCCCCCACCATTCTCCACTGCACTGCAGAGGGAGCAACCTACCACCTAGCTCCAGATTGGTCACTTCTTTGCTCCAAACCCCTCGGGGGATGCTCGAGCTTCCACAAAAACATTTACACACTTGACTGGACAACCTGCTGGCCCAGCCCCCCAAGAAATCTGCTTCCTACTCAACCCTCCACCCTGCCTGCTATAATCCAGCCCGCACACGCACCTGGAGCAAGCCATGGTCTCTTCCACTTGGCTTTTGTCCCTAGATAATCCAGCAAGGATCCACCTGTCTCTCCGCCACATTGGCGACCCTCCCTTCACTGACTCCTCTCACTTTAGGTACCATTTTCTCTGGGCAGCCTTCCCTAAATCCTGAGTGAATGCTGAGTGTCTTCTCTGCACCCTCTGTTTCCTTGTTGCTAAGCCACAAGCCTGCAGGAGGGAGTCATGTTTAGCAGCGCACCGTGCCTTGCAGTGCGGTGCCTGGCCCGCAGCGGGTGTTCCGTGAATATCTACTGACCCACTGGATGCCTCTGCGAGTCAATCAGCTAACTCTCACAACAAGTGGAGGGGGCTCTGAGAATATCCAATTGGCCATCCTTTCCCAGGGGCCAGAAGATGATGTGTCTTGGGTTCCCTGTGGCTCGGCCTGCCCTAGCCAGGATGGCTTCAGGCCCTGGAGTTCTCTGGGACTTGTAGATCTGGAGTTTTCTGACCCAGGAGTTATCTGAGTCAGGAAAATAACCTGCCTTCCAGAACAATCTGTAGACTATGGTTTAGAAAGACACTACTAACATGTTTATACATTTTCCTGGGTAGGAGCCAGTGGAGTCACAATCCCCTTTTCCTCAACATGATTATTAACTTATTAATTCCTTAATTTACCCATTCATTCTATGAATGTCCTCAGAGCGCCCGTGGGGTCTCTGCTGCTGAACTGGCTGCTGCATCCACAGTGAGGGCTGGTACCCAATTCTTTCTTGCCTTACTGGTGGGTGGGGAAGACAGGCCATTTTGATATAGTGTGGTAAATGCTATGATAAATGGATGGTCAGGAACGATCCTAGGGAGTAAAATGAGGAGGAATAAAACTGACAATAAAGTATACTAGGATGTTCGGGTCAAGTAGTATTTTAGAAATGAGGGGAGACTTAACTGTCTGAAGAAAAACAGGCCAGCTGCAAGAAAGCATGCCAATAGAGAGACAGTTAAAAAATAAAGCTGGAAGAGGTCAGGCTAACACCAACGACTGCTATCACAGATAGACCAGAAAGGAAGCATCGGGCTCTTTGCAAAATTGGATCACAGAAGCATAATGCATTTTGCAAGGAAATCAACTAGCTTTAATCATTCACTCCCCCCAAAAAGGGGCCATTGCAGGTACCAGTCTTGGTGACTTCTGGGTGGAAGGAGGTGAGTGAGCCAGCCTAAGCCTGTGGATCCATGGGGGGAGGGAACCTGGGGGGCCATCCAGGTGGAGGTGCAAGCTGCCCCAGGGGAGGGGGGCATGGAGGAAGACCCAAGCATGTGGGTCTGAGAACAAAGGAAGGAATGCAATCTTGTTGTTTCTCTTCTGACTCAGGTACTGTTTAGTGGAAATAAATGGTTTCGCAAATTTGGGATATTTTAACCCTCTCTTATTGGAACTGCTGCAGAGAGGTGGGGAATTCATTCCCATGGCAATGACTGCTTATCCTGGGCTAACAGAGTCTGGACTGCTCTCTGTCTCTGCTGTGCTCAACGGGAGGGCCAGAGCTACCCAGACTGTGGGCCAGAGAGCACAGTGACCAAGAGCATGAGAACAGCCGGGCATGGTGGCGCACACTTGTAATCCCAGTACTTGGGAGGCAGAGACTGGAGGATCCGGGTTCGCAGCCAACCTCAGCTACTTAGCGAGGCCCTCCGCAACTTAGTGAGACCCTGTTTCAAAATAAAGAATAAAAATAGGACTGGGGGTGCAGCCCAGAGGTAGAATGCCCCTGGGTTCAATCCCCAGTACCGCAAAAAAAAAAAAAAAAAGAAAAAGAAAGAGCATGAGGACTTGTGCTCCTCAAATTGAAAAGGGTCTGGCTGGATGCAGTCCCTAGAATGCACAAGGAGATGGGGTCTGTCCAAACACAGTGTTAACACTCTCATTTCAGAGTTGGGGAAATTGAGGCCCAGAGTGGGAGACACGAGTTTCTTCACGTTGACCAGGAGGGTCTGTGAGTGGAGATGAGAATCGATGCCTGGCCTTTCTGGGAATACACTAAGCAGAGTCTCACCTGTGCTGCTCACTCTGTTCCATGACACCCTTTGTTACTTAATCCCATCTCAATCACCCAATGCAGCGTTTATGGAGAAAATTACCTATGTTTGGAGTACAAAATCCAAGGCTCAGAGACATTCAGTATCTTCTGACTGTCACAGAACTAACCAGGTGTGACTGCAATTCAGTCCCGGTGACTCCAGTGCTGTCTTCCCCCCTTACTCATTGTTTCATAGATGTCCAGTGGATATTTCCAACTTAACACTTTTAAAACTGAGCTGCTGCTAGGTGTGGTGGCACACGCTTGCAATCCCAGTACTTGTGAGGCTGAGACCAAAGGATCCGGGTTCGCGACCAGCCTCAGCTACTTAGTGAGGCCCTCCGCAACTTAGTGAGACCCTGTTTCAAAATAAAGAATAAAAAACAGGGCTGGGGGTGTAACTCGGAGGTAGAGTACCCCTGGTTCAATCCCCAGTGCCAAAAAATAAAAGTAAATAAATAAATAAATAAATAATAAAACTAAGCTACTGAGCTGATCTCCCCTATACACCTGCTCTGTTCACACTCCTTCCTGTCTCAATTGGCAGCAACCCCATCCTTCCAGTTGCCTGGACTAAACCCTTCTCTTTCTCTTACCACTTTGTCTCACTTCCACTACTAACCCACCAGCAAACCCGCTAGCTGGATCTTCAAACTGTATCAAGAATCCAACTATTGCCACCGTCTCTCCCCTCACAAATGTCACCATCTACTGGATCTTGGATTTGCAATGGCTGCCCACAGTCTAGTCTCAACTCCAGAGCTGGCTTGATCCTTTTTGTACATGCAAGCAAATCATCTTCCTCTTTTGTTCAAAAACCCCATGCCAGCTCCCTGCACCATGCAGGGCAAAGGGCTAAATCTTTGTGATGGGCTTCAAACTTGGCCAGCTCCAGTCTGCAGTTACTTCCTGGACTTCATCTCCTCCCACTCTCTCGCTCTCACACTCTGTTCTGGGTCCCCTAGCCTCCTTGCTGTTTTTTGAACAGGGTAAGCATGGTCCTAGCCCAGGAATTTTGCACTACCTGTCCCAATGCTGGAAACATTCCCCTCCTCCTTCACTCTTAGAGATCCAGTTGGCTAAATCTCTCTTATCACTTTCAAGTCTTCCTTAATAATTTACCGCCTCAATGAGGTCTATAGTAGCCACTCTCTTTAAAACTGTAAACCACTTCTACTGCAAGCAACCTCAGCCTTCCTTATCCTGCTGAAAATGGCGCTTTAGTACATCAGAAACTGAACTCATTCATTTTGCTTACTGATAATTTTCTGTCTCCCTCATGGGAAGGAAAGCGCCATGAAGGCAGGGATTTATCTGTTTTGTTTACCTCTGTCTCCCAACCCTCTAGAACAGTGGCCGGCGCGTAGTAGGTGTTCAGTGAATATCTACTGAACTGAATGGCATCTGATCAGTAACTGGAGAAGAAAAAGGCTGAAAGTTGCAGAAGAGGAAAATAAGCTAAGTCATTAAGTCATTTCTTTATTCTGTGTATGTCGGGGGAATGCTGGGGATTAAATTGAGGGGCATTCTACCTCTGAGCAAACCCCCCAGCCTTTTTTTTTTTTTTAGTTTGAAACAGGGTCTGGCTAGGTTGCTGAGGCTGGCCTTGAACCTGCAGTCCTCTTGTGTCAGGCTCCCAAGTACTGGGATTACAGGCCACTGTGCCTGGCTGTGAAGTCATTTCTTTATCCCCTCTCCAATTCTTCAACAGGAGGGGCTGAATATGTACCTTTAATAAAGAAGAGGAGAAAGTAAAACTAGAGATGAGAATGTAAAAGGAGCTCTGGGGAAGGGCAAACTGCATTGCCTGTAAATGGAAAAAAAGTGATATCTAAAAGAAAAGGTGCTTAAGACAAGGCCCTGCAGGTGGAACCAGCTCAGAGATGGAGGGGTTGGGTGCCACGAGAGGTGGTGGAATTTGTGCTGTTATCTGGTCTCTTGCCTGGAGCACTGCTGGGTAATTTACAGCCCCAAATCAATAAACAACTTAAAAATTCTGCTCTAAAGGAGTAACCGAAATGAATGCACAACAGCACAGGGAAAGGGACCAGCACCGGGGACAACAAAGGGGCTGAGATCCCGGCTTTGATTCGCCCCAGCGAGGCCAGCGCTCGCTCGGGGTTACTTGCTAAATGCTCTGATGATCACAGTGATATGGGGTGGGGGGAGTGTGGGCTCAGCCCTCCTCCTGGTCCCACAGCTGGATCTGAATCTGGTCTGCTGTAAGAGAAGGGAGGAGGGAGGCTCCTGTCTTGCTGCAGTCTCCTTAGCTGGCGTGGGGAGACTTGCTGAGGAAGGCTGGCCCTAAGGGCAACGTCTAAGGTGGGGACTCCCAGGAGAGAAGTCAGTGAGTGTCAAACCCAGTGATGGCCACATAGAGTCCTGAAGACAGAGGTGAAATGCCAAGCTGGACCATAGTGTCCGGAGATGAGCAGAGACAGGATCACAGTGGCTCACCAACAACACACTGAAAGGACCCAGGGTACCTGGGCTGCTACCATGGTGTGTACCGCACAAAGCCATAGGTCTGAGGGAAGCAGGGACTGGAAAAAATTACCCTGGGGGCCACTGTCCCTTGCTTGCATGGGTTGGATGAACATCAAGGGAGGGTCATGTTTTACAATTTGTTCACTGAGAAAGGTTGCTTCTGAGCCGGGCGTGGTGGCGCACGCTTGTAATCCCAGTACTTTGGGAGGCGGAGACCGGAGGATCCGGGTTCGCGGCCAGCCTCAGCTCTCTCGCTCTCTCTCTCCCTGTCTGTCTGTCTCTCTCTCTCTCACCTTAGTGAGGCCCTCCGCAACTTCGTGAGACCCGGTTTCAAAATAAAGTATAAAAAATAGGGCTGGG
>PVJS01015191.1:0-39250 GCA_004027185.1 Glis glis
ATTGAACCCAGGGGCATTCTACCTCCGAGCTACACCCCCAGCCCTATTTTATTCTTTATTTTGAAACAGGGTCTCACTAAGTTGCGTAGGCCTCACTAAGTAGCTGAGGCTGCCCACAAACCTGATATCCTCCTGTCTCAGCCTCCCAAGTACTGGGATTACAAGCGTATGCCACCATGCCCGGCTAATTCTTTATTTTGAAACGGGGTCTCATTAACTTCTTGAGGGCCTCACTAAGTTGCTGAGGCTAGCCTTGAACCTGTGATCCTCCTGTCTTAGCCTTCCAAGTACTGGATTACCAGTATGAGCCACCATGCCCGGCCCATCCTTCTTCTTCTTCTTTTTTTTTTTTTATGAAAGGAATAACAACATGCATGTATACTGATTAGTAAAGATGCACCAAGGGAGACAAATTTCTGATAACAGAGGGATGGGAAGGCTTTGGAGCAAAACTCCTTAGGAGGTTCCTTTACTTGCTGTCTCCCATTATGTCCTGAATCCATCCCACCAGGTTGTTCCCACCACACTGCGCTAAAACCACTACTCAACCCACCACCACACTGCTAAGTCACGGCCGTCTCTCATCTGATTCCACAGCCTCTCGGCACACCTTACACAGCTGATCGCGCTCCTCCTGAAACACTCCCAACCACCCTGCAGTCTAACAGTGGAGCAAGGAAGGGCTTATTTCTCAGACTTTCCTTTAGAAAAGGTCTAAGAACCCCTAGTGTTCTAGTGAGCGCATGCAACCTTCTTGCTTTGGACTTTATCTATATGCACTTTATCTCCAGCCCTGACATCTCTTCTGAAATCTACACTGATAAAACTAATCCACCTCCTGACTCCACACTTCCTCTTGGGCATCTCATATCAAACTTAAGACATATCCAAGATGGAACACCTGTTATTTCCCCCCACAACTTGCTCGTTCCTATCCTGTTAGTGGCACGCACATCCTTGTAATTTCTCAGGTCCTAAATTTGGGAAGCATCCTTAATTCTTCCTTTTCTCTCACATGCCACAATTAGTATGACAGCAAATCCTATTGACACCACTCTCAAATATGCCAGAATTCAGCTGGGTGTGGTGACGCAAGCCTGTAATTCCAGTACTGGAAAGCTGAGACAGGAGGATCGCAAGTTCAAGACAAGCCTCAGCAACTTAGTGAGACTCTCAGTAACCTAGTGAGACTCTGTTTCAAAATAAAAAATAAAAAGGGCCAGGGGTGTAGCTCAGAGGTATAGCTTGCCTGCTTGTTTGGGTGCTTTTGGGCATATCTATCTCCCTCCCTCCCTCCCTCCTTCCCTCCCTTCCTCCCTCTCGAAATATAAGCTATCTTAGAATAGTTTATATTCTAAGATACATTTCATTTATCTTAGGATATAAGATCCACGAAGGCAGAGGTTTTTTCCCTATATCTCTACTGCTCTATAGATACACGTTTTATGAATGAATAAGCAACTCAATGAATCTCAGTACCATCATAAGACTCTTCCCAGTTCCACTCCTGGTAATTAAAGTCCAAAACAAGGGATTATTATTTTCTTAGAAAACAGGATTTTCATATCACATTGATGATTATCCCTTGATCCTCTAGGTCCCATGAATCATGTAAGTCATATTTGGAGAATACAGTTCCTTTAAAAATAAAGTTCAAGCTGGGTGTGGCGGCGCACACTTGTAAAACCAGTACTTAAGCTCTGGGTTTGATAGATGGGAGGGAGGGAGGGAGGGAGGGAGGAGGGGGAAGAAGGGAGGACCATCCAGAAACTCTTTAGTGTATCTTCAAAAATGACTAAGCTGCAGATATACTCAAGTATACTGGCAACCTTCTAAGTGAAAATTCTAATTATACAGAAAGCAATCATGTAGTACATAGCACTGAAATATAACAAGAGTGTTTAGCGAAAGCTACAAATTGTACAGAACATTTCAATTAAAAGCTATTTATAAGTAATCAGATTGTACAAGGTAAAATTTTGCCTTTGTTCCACATAATTAATTTGTGAACCTTACCAACGACTCCTTTATAGACACTGTGGATTACAGAGAATGACAAGGCCACCAACCATTGAACCGAAGCCATTATTTCTTGTATAGAGTAGCAAATTACTTGGGATGCATCCAGTGCACCCATCACCTGACCTAAGATTTGAGCATTTCAAGCTTATGACGGCACCTCAAAAAGTAAGAGCAGCCACGAGGCAGATGTCAAGGCAAAGTGGAAGGTCACGTGGTCCTTACGGTGGCGGGTGACCCTGCATAGAGCAGGGCCTGTTCTTAAAGTACCAGCATGGGGATCTTATTCAGTAACAATACTGAAACATAACAGACACAAAATCATAGCAGGAAGAAATTAGGTCCCAAACACACACACACTAGAAACTGAACTATATCATTATCTCAGAGCTCAGATCAAACTTGGAGAAAACTGAATTTCCTTGGATAAAATAATCTTTTTAATTTTAGGTCTGTTTCTCAGCCTAGCAAAAGGTAGTAACAGTGACTGTAGATAAGAACACAATACAATGACTATAGTGTGAGAGTGGAAAGAAAGATAAGGCAAAGCTAGGACAGCAGGGTCACAGTGACGAAGAATCAGTGTTATATCAGAAGAGAAGAGCACAGGGGCGATGTCCGGAGACAACCGCTGAATCCACCGGGGAAGCGACCACAAGGGCATGCCCATCTGTGAGTCCTTCGCGGTGTCCCGTTCGTGGCCACACTTGCGGCTCTTTTGATTGACATCAACTGACAAGGTGTACTAGGGAAAGGAAGTCATGAAAAAGAAGAAAGCAGGAACGTATCAATGGGGAGGCTAATGAAAACTCATTTCTGGAATTAGAATAACCTGCCAAAGGCCCTCAAATCTCCTAAGACAGGTAAATAGGAAACTGTCGCAATGAAGAAAAAACAGACGAGCAAAGCTTCACGACCTACTGAACATGAAACTATACGAACTGCGATTATATTGTGGCGATGTGGTTCACAGGCTCAGTAGAAATACAAACGAAGTACTGATGTAAAAATCAGCAAAGAATGAAAGAGGATGGCCATTTTTATCAGTGGAAAATATAGGACACAATGAAAGAAATCACTGGTATCAGGGAAAACTAAACTCTCAGATGTACTTAATAAGCAAAACTCTGTACTAATTTTTAATTGGCTCCAGGTCAAAAGAATATAGCATGTTGAACGCTGGACACGGTGGCGCACACCTATAATCCCAGTACTTGGGAGCTGAGACAGAGGGATCGCAGGTTCCAGGCCAGGCTCAGCAACTTAGCGAGACCCAGTCTATTTCAAAATAAAGAATCTAAAAAAGGGCTGGGAGTGTAGCCCAGAGATCAAATACCCTTGGGTTCAATCCCCAGTACCAAAAAAAGTAAAATAAAGTATATGGCATAGATGAAAGATTTGGAATATGTCCCACAGAATTCTGAAAAGGGAAAACAAATATTTAAAGGAGGTCCAGAATTAACAAGATTTTTAGGATGTGGAGAAATCTCAGTGAGCAGATAACTTAGAACGGAAGTTCTGTTTGACTTTTAACACTAATAAAAGAAAAGCTACTCAGGCTGATCAGAAGCAAAAGCAGAAGGTCAAGCTACATGTGCGCTACACGAACACAGGTGACGTGGGGAAAGACAAAGTGGGGGCGGGGGAACAGTCCTGACAGTAAAAGACTCAGATTTGCAGAAAATACTTACTCAAAACACATGAAACGCCTGTGAGGAGGCCCTGTTACTTATGAAATTCCTCCCTTCTAATGAGGCTTCGGTTTTACCTGGATGGGTCTCTCTGGAATAGCAGCAGGCACCTGCCATCGTTAACGCACACACACTCTATGTGAGAAAGACAGGTGATGTAATCTGTCTAGGCTAACGATATCATTTGTAATGTATTTCTTCCTTCTCTACCTTTTAGGCTAGCTTCCAGAGTTCATTAGCATTTTTATCAGTAAACCGAAGGGTGAACTTGAGTAAGCAAATAAAATGAAATTTTAAATCAGTCAGTTTCATTACCTGTTAGCATCTCCACAAAAAGGTTGAACAAAGCTCTAATGGGAAAATGTTTAATTAACTGTAGATTCCACATTTACCTACTAATATATACTCTGTACGAGATTCCTGGAGAGCCCAATATGGGATTTATTCTTTCAGAAATAAACTATAAGGATAAGACAAACACACACACATGCATGCACACACACACACAAATTCCCATCCTCCCCACTAAATCTAAAACAAAGCAAACACACCCACACTACCCTAGATGTTCTGAAAACAGCCTGTGAGTGATTAAGAGTTCGAGAAAAAAAACGTGGCTGAGCAGAACGGTGCATTTCTGAGTAACCGCGTGCTAGAGGGGGACAGTGTGGCTGGAGGTGTAAGGACTTAGTGCCACTGTATGCAGCATAGTTTGCAGAAACAGAAACTAAAGCCTTTTCTAAGGACAACTCAGCAATACGTGTTAAAGACCTTCCAAATGTATTGATCCTTGGAACAATCATTTTATATGTGAGAATTTAGTCTATAGAAATAAACAGATATGGGCACAATGTCTTGTGTACAACGATGTTCAAAGAAACCACAGATGATAAACTTTTGGAGTCTCACAGACATAGGTTCTAGTCCCATTGCCACCTCTCTCTCACCAGCTCTAAGACATTAGTCAAGTCCCCCAAATTCTCTGGGCCTCAATTTCCTCATCTATACAAATAGGGTACCTAAGTTTCTTAAAAACTAAACATACTCATACCGTATGATCCTATTCAGCAATTGTGCTCATTGGGATTTACCCTTAGGAATGTTTATAGCAGCATTACTTATAACTGCCAAACCAGGAAGCAACCAAGATGCCCCTAAAAGGTGAAGTAACACATTTATACAATGGAAAATTATTCAGAGCTCACAGGAAATGAGCAATCGAGCCCAGAAAGGCATGGCAGAATCTTAAATGCATACTGCTTAGTCAAAAAAGTCAGACTGAAAAAGCTACATATGGTAGAATTGCCAACCACAGGACATGTAGGAAAAGGCAAAACCATAGAGAGTAAAAAGATCAGCAATCACAAGGGCCGCGGAGGGGGGGTGAGTTAAGTGCAGCACAGGGGACAATGAAACAATTCTCTATGAGACTGTAATGATAGATACAACCCCTAAGATACACAACACAGAAAGCCAACCTTAATACCATGAACTAGAACGAGAATGTATCAAAATTGGCCCATGAACTGTAATCAAAGTACTACAACAATGCACAATATCAATATGAGGGGAAGCCGTGAAGAGTGGAAAGTAGACATGGGGTGGGTATGTGTGACCTGCTCAGCTACTCTACAAATCAAACTCAATACCAACAAAAATGCATGTTAGTTATTAACATTTATTAAACAGGATTGCCAGCTGGGTATGGTGGTGCACACCTATGACCCCAGCGACTCTGGAGGCTGAGACGAGAGGATCAAACTGTGAGGCCCTGTCTCTAGATGAAAACTAAAAGTGCTGGAAACGCTCGGCAGTGGCTGTAGCTTGGTTTAAACCCCAGGACCACCAAGAAAACAAAAGGTGGCGATAAGGAGCAAATAAGATGATATATGTGACACACGAACTGCCTGGGACATGATAAGTGGTTGCTACTGTTATTATCCTTAAAGATTATTGATAGTAGTAAAAAATACATGAAAGCTCAAAATTCTCTAAGAAAATGGTTATATAACCACATTTATACATGTATGTGTGTGTGTGTGTGTGTGTGTGTGTACACATATATACTATGCATTTATACACACATGGTATAACCAAGCAAAATATTGGGTGGCCATTAAAAACATATTTTTTACTAGTAACTAGTGACTTCAGAAATGTCAAGTTTCATAAAATTAGTGTTCAGGCTTATAACACTATAAAATACAAACCAAGCGCTGTTAAACACATCCTATGAGGCCCTTCCCACAGGCCCTACGTGCCTGCCAGCCAGACTCTGTTAGGCCCCACAAGGCAGCACAAGTTAATAAACAATTTCATATAAGGGAGCCTGGCTCTAAAGAAGCTCCTATGTTATGGAACAGGAGGCATCTTTTTTTCCTATCAAATGATCTGCTAGAAAAGCATTATAACCAAAGGAAAAACTTTCATTTCAATGAAAAACCGACAGTCCTTTCAACAAATGGTGCTCTAACAAGAGAACATCCACGTGGACAGAAAATGAACCATGGCTCATCACGACACACACAAAAGTAAACTCGGAACGAATCACAGACAACGTGTGGAAGCTGGAGCGGTAAGGCTTCTGGAATAAACGGAGGAGAAAGTTTTGGTGACCGTGGGGGAGGGGTTCTTAGACAAGACAACAAAAGCTAGCCCCCAGAAGAGGCTGATGGACTGGACTTCAGCAGCATTTAAAATGTGCCTTTCAAGACAGCTTGAAGAGAATGAAAAGACAAGCCATAGGCTGGGAAGAAGTATCTTTAAAACAAGTATCTCATAAAGGACTTTACCCATACCTATTTTTAAAATTCTCAAAATATGGTAATAAGAAAACAATATCAAGCCAGGCACGGTGGTTTACACTTGTAATCCCAGTACCTGGGAGGCTAAAACAAGAGGATTGCAGGTTCGAGACCAACCTCGGCAACTTAGCAAGGCCCTCAGCAGCTTAGTGAAACCCTGTTTCAAAATAGAAAATAAAATAGGACTAGGGGTGTAGATTGGAAGTAGAACGCCCCTGGGTTCAATCCCAAGTACCACACACATACACACAAAAAAAAGAAAAAAGAAAGAAAACATCATCTGTAAAACATAGGCAGGAAAGGTACTTTCCTAAAGAAGATAATATGGAAAATAAGCACATAAAAAGATACTCAGCATCATGAGTCGCAAGGGAAATGCGAATTAAAACCACAACAACATACCTATTAGAGTGGCATACACCTATTAGAAAGGTGGGGTAGCCAAGACAATGAAAATGTATTTTTCATGCAAAAACTGGAACACAAATGTTTACAGTGGCTTTATTCAATCAGCAAAAACTGGAAAGCAAGCAAATGTCCTTAAACTGATGAACAGTCAGCTGTGCCCACACAGCAGAAATACTACTCAGCAATAAAAGAGAACCAACGACTACTACACGCCACTAACACGGCTGAAGCTCCAATGCGGGACGCTAAGCGAGTGAGGCGGGCACAAGCCGCAGCCCATATAATTGCGCTTCTAGATTCTGGAAAGGAAAAGGAATCAGTGGCTGCCAAGCGAGGGGAGTAGTGCGAGCAGCTGAGACAAAAAGATGTAAGAGAACCTGGGGGTGAGGAAGTGTTCTGTATCTTGACTACGGTATGCAACTCTGCGTGGACTTGCCAAACTCAGAACAGCGTGCTAAAAAAGGCAAATTCTACTGTAGGTAAACAATATCTCCATTTTTAAAAAATTATATACTCATGCTAAAATTGAAACAAAAGGGTAAGAAGTATAAAGTAACGGCCTCTCTTCATTCTCTAATTTGTAGATACAAGCGCTGTTAATTTCCACAGTACTTTCCTGAGAGGAACTCGGTTCTTACTCAATAATTTTGCACAATATTCATAATGATCACATCATAAATACTTGATGTTAAGACTTATTTCAATAAGATTAAGTTGGGTGTGGTGGCACATGCCTATAATCCCAATACTTAGGAATCTGAGACAGGAGAATCGTAGGTTTGAACCCAGCCTTAGCAACTTAGTGAGGCTCAGAGATTTAGTGAGCCCATTTCCAAATAAAAAACAAAATAGGGCTGGGGGTGTAGCTCGGAAGTAAAATGCCCCTGGGTTCAATCCCCAGTACCACAGCAACAACAAAGGTTTCATCTCAAAATGTGGATCAAGTCATTTGGTAGTCGCGTCTCACTTGTCTGTAAGTGAACGCGTCACGAGGCAGCAGGCATGGCCGACACCGGGAAGAGGCCTCTGGGTGGAGAGGCCTGCGTCTGGGCCCACCTTAGGTACGATCTGAGAAAGCTGCTGGACATCCATGGCGTCGATCTCCTCTCCTGACACTGACTGGGAAGTTTTAGAACACAAGCCCAGACGACTGGCTAAGGAGAAGAGAGAGAAACTAGTTAACACTACTGTGTCGCCCGATTGGTCAGTCACCACTGTGCTCATTTAACATGGTTTTCTATTCTATAAAGTGTTTTTATATCAAGGGATTACAAGATAAACTACTAGTAAGACAAACCCATCTGAATTTGTACTAAGTCTGGGGTTTTCTGTTTATCTATTTTATGTTTACTTAAATTTAAGAAGAGAATTTTCACTATTTAAACCAGAGAACCCTAAGAGCTAAAACTACAACAATCGGGAGCTGCTCATGAAGATCAGAGCACATTTTAGGTTGAGTATCTGAAGCCACAAAACTGTAGCGGATTTGTACTAACCATGTAGTTGCATGTAAATAAAAATAAATGTTGAAAAGTTTTTTCCAACAATATTGTGTTTCTAGTGACCTTTCTTATTAGATAACATAGTTTGGAACTTCTACCCTGGATCCTCTCCAAATTAATAAAATCAAAATTAATGGAATTTAGCCAACTGTTAAATTTCTAGTATGAATTACAGTTTACAAGTTCTGAGAGACTAGCTTTTGTGCTTTTTTCCTTACAGTTCTTAAGGTAATCTCAATAGCACTCAAACAACATACGTGTAAGTGTACACATGTCAGAAAACAGAATTATATATAACAAGTTATCTTCTTCCTAGTTATGTATAAGTCTACTTTGAAAATTATATGCAAGTTGAAAGGAAAAACTAAATTTCATGTTTCCTTTCACATTAATGAGCTAGTGCTTTTATCTATCAGCACAGTGGAGCACGTCTGTGATCCCACTACTTGGGAGACTGAGATAAGAGGATCACAGGTTCAAGCCCAGCCTTAGCAACTTAGTGAGACCCTTTCAAAAAAAAATAACAAGGGCTGGGGGTGTAGCTTGGAAACAGACCGCCCCTGGGTTCAACCTCCAGTACCACCAAATATTTATTTAAAAAAAAACACACTTTTGTGAATAAAACATACACATGATTTCATAATGATTTAGTCATATACTTTCCTCTCTTTCTTTTTTGCGGAACTGTGGACTGAATCCAGGGCCTCAGCCATGCTAGACAAGCACTCTGCCACTAAGTTACAGCTCCAGCCCTTTTTCAAAATTTTATTTTGAGACAGGGTGTTGCTAAATTGCCCAGGCTGACCTCAAAATTGCAATCCTCCTGCCTTAGCCTCCCAAGTAGCTGGGATTAAAGGCATGTGCCACCATGCCTGGCTTAAAAAGTGTAACTTTTTAAGCTATAATCAATTTTTCCCTACAAGTGTACATAAAATCGGAGCACAAATGTATTTTAAATGTACAATTTCTAGACTATGTAAACATACTGCATATCCAATGACACAAAACCATGCCCAGAGTATGTTAAAAAACTATCCAAGCCTGACGCAGTAGCCTGGCCATACCGATGGCGACCGCCGTCTCCTGGGAGTCTCCAGTGACCATCTTGACAGACACTCCTGAGGCAATGAGGGTCGTAACAGCTTCTTTGACACCAGTCCGAGGAGGATCGATGATTCCCACCAGGCCGAGAAACGTCAGCTGTCCCAGCTCAGGGCCAGACGCCAAGGCGAGAACTGAGGAGAAAACAATAAAATGCAAAACAGAAAGATAAGCCACGTAAATATTAAAATCCAGTTGACAACAGAACACTTCAGGATTACAATGTCACTTGAAGATAGTATCTAATCTTTAAAAATCAGAATTATCACATGCCAAGACATCATAGTCTAATGGTTCTGGCATGCGACAGCTTTAAAAAGCTATTAAAAATGAAAGGGAATGGAACTAAGAACGGTTCAGCAGAAAAGGCAAGTGAGAGGCAGTGAAGAGCATTTCTGCAGAACCACCACACGCAGCCACTTCTGCAGAAACTACCTACTGCCTCCTCAGAAAACACCATTCGTTATTTAGAGAAACTACAGGTCTGCCAGGCTTTGAAGTCAATTTTGAACAGACACACACCTCTGAAGGTGGCTTCTAATGCACTTTCATCTTTCCGTTTCGCAGGTCTCCAGAAGAGTTCAGCAGCCTGAGGGGAAGTCTGTATGGATTGGTTACACAGCCTGAAACAACTGCATACGTGACACCCGCAACAGGTAGCGCCGTCCTGTACAGCTGCCATAAGACCAGCCACACCAGCCAAGTCTAGACCCTTCTTCACTCTTCTGGTGACACTAACAAGCTCTTCTTATAGTGTAGCCTTGGTTCTCTAACAGCATATACGTCAACACCACCATTTCATTATCCATAGTTCATTTCCTGTCATCTCTGGGCACTTAGGAGAGAACACTTTTCATTTCCCAGGTACCACTCTGCTTACTCTCAGATTCTGGAGGGTTCCACCCTAGTGAACCAAAGGGATATGCCCGCATCTGGGATACCAGATTGAACAACTTACTCAAAAAAGCACACGGACTAACTGTAAGTAGCTCATGAGGAGACTGAAAAGTCCCAGAGAGGCCAAAAGCATCTCTTCTTATTCACGCAGAAGGCATGGAGGACTGGAAAACCAAGACCAAAGGCAAATAACGTCTATCTTTCAATGTAAGAGAGATACGCCTAACTACTTATGTAGATGTAGGTCCAAAGACTGTCACTAGGAAGAGAATGAGCCACTGACAGTCCCCGGTGCTGGGAGACAAGGGGCCAGTGAGCATCAATCTGTATGTCAGCGGATCCCAGGGAAGGGAGGTCACCCAGGGAAGGGGACGGGAACAGAGGCCGGCGCCCTATGCTTGATCCGAGGGTCCTCTTTAGGTAGAGGCTAGGTCAACACTTTTTACGTGGAAGGCCTCTGGCATGAAACGATATATGCTCCATCTTCAAAACTAAGGACCACAAGCATTGGGAGAAGCAGGTTTTGTAAGATGTAACCTAAGTATTTCAGTTTTAAAACTGAAATTTTAAATCTTTCTCTTCTTCCATTGTCATCTCAGGAGGACAGGGAAGAGGAGCACAAAGAGAAGACGAAGAAAAAACATTAGTTAAGAGACAAAATCAGAATGCTTCTCCAAACCCTGAGTAACAAAAATGTTCTCCTCTACCAACACTGGTCTACTTCACAGTGTTACAACACAAAACCGCACAGCCACAACCCTTCAGATGAGGAGTCCAAGACCCAGGTGTCAGCAGCAGGGAGGAGGCGGTAATCCAGGGAAGCACCCCCTGCAATCTTCCCAGGAAGTGCTTAGTGACGCTGCCATTGCCCCTTCATACACAAGCTCAGCAAAAAAAGAAAAAAAACACCTCATTCCTGGCTATGTGAGCCTCCCCGCAGGACCCCTCAAGGCTCCTGAACTAGGACTTACTCTAACAACTACAATTCCCAGCCAAGACCTAAAGGTGCCATTCTCAGTCTAGCTGCAAGTGGGTGCTGAAAGGGGCACGAGGGAGTCAAAGTGCTGCACTACGCCAGAGACCCTGAGGCCCTGCGGCTGGGACACCGACAGCTCGGTCTGCCCACAGCTCAGAAGGGAGCAGGTCTGAGGAACACCTGGGCACCACTCCTGGGCCCACCTCCCAGAATATGATGAATGTATTAAACACAGGTCTCACAGCCCTACTGACCCAGTTCAACCAGAGAAGGGGTCCTCTTGCCCAAAACTGAGGCTGCGGCCGAGGTCTAGAGGCATGTTCTGTTCAGGATTTGGGCCTGTAGGAAGAAACTCTAGAAACTGTGGAGCCTGCCATCAAAGCCTCTCACATTATGGAGGGAAAGGGAGGAGGAAAAGTTATTTTCTTTTAAAAAATTATTTTTCATATAGAAATAGATCCATTTGCAAAACAATTTTTCAGCCAAGAGGCTCTACCTCCCCTTTCCTTGGCGACAAAGCGTGAGGTTGTGAATGATCACAGTATAGCCCAGCCCCGGAGTAGGACGCACCCGCCCTGGGGACACGCGGGTGCCCTTGGCTGGGCAGCCTGGGGTGGCTGCAGAGTCCAGAGGGGCACAGAGCATGGCTGCAGGAGAACACCTTTACACACCCAGTTTGGTAAAGACAGACATCCTACTGACCCATCCAAATGCCTGAAACGCACAGAGCGCTCCTGCCAAGCAACCACAAGAACGCTCTTCACACAGCTTGTTTTCCCTTCTCCCAGCCATTGCCGTATTTGACTCCATTTCATTAAACGTGTAAGAAAGGAAGCTAGCCCTCCCAGTCTCTGAGAGACGACATAAAGACCTAGCTTCTGCACAAGCAGTTGAGTGTTCACAGGTGAGAGCCGGCCCTCGGTCTACACAGCGTCCCCAGAAGTGGCAGTGCAGTGTGTGGTGCCGGCAGAGCCCCATCGCCGTCCAGGCAGCAGCACACACGGAGGCAGTGTCTGGGCGCTGTCTACCTCCCGGTGAGAGCAAGACAGGGCACAGCAGCCGGGGGCAAGGCAGCGGCCACCCGAGCTCAAGAGACAAGGCAGAGGCATGACACTTCCATTTTGAGGCAAGGGTTTAAGTCTACTGACAATTCAGACCAAGTGAGAAAACGGGGAAGGGAAAGTCACTTCACCTTGACCCACCTCCCCTCTCCCAAGAGAAGCCTGCTCAAGATAAACTCTATCACGTCCTCAGAGACCGCCGGGGGAGTGGAAGAACAAGAGTTTTCATGCTTGCTATATTCTCCACTTTCTGGCTTTGGAGAGCCAGGAGCCAACTGAAACAACACCTGAGAAATGGCCAGCAATGGAGCTGGACAAAGCCTGAGACAAGGAACTGAGACGTGCGGGTGAAGGAAGGCCCTGCCCCCCACCACGACCGTGCGGAGCCGCCTCACCTCTGAGTCCCGCGGAGCCCAGGCGCGCCTTCTCCTGCTGGTACAGCTCTCTCTGCTGCTGGGTCAGTGCCAGCGTCTGCCCTTTGCTGTGGTATGTAGTGCAGTACTTAATCACCTGCTCATAGGCACCCTTCATAAAACAAACCTCTGGTCTGTCCTGAGAAGAGAAACATACCAGATACAAGTTTCATTTCAAAGTGTATAGATCTATTGGAGTCCAAGAACAAACGGCATGTGTTTCTCATAACCCCAGGGAAGTGGCCCACACCAAAGGCCAACGCTGAGCGGCACCTATGCAGGAGTTGTCTGCACCTTCTCTAGAAGACAGCACATGCCCTCCCCCCCCCCACAAGGAAGACAGGGCGATACTAAGTCCCGAATTAGGCACGTCACAATGCAACAGGGAAAGCAGAAAGATCTAATTTTGTCGCCAACAAGGTTCAGGCTTTTTATTTGCTACTATCTATATCTACCTCTATCTATCTATGATCCTACTCAGTTCTCAGAACCACCTTGTAACTGGGGTTATCATCAGACTTTTTACTTATAATACTAAAAGAAATATTCAGCGTAGCATGTGCAAGGTCCTGGGATCAATCCCCAGCACGATGAAAACAAAACAAAAAGTAATATTCAAAAGCTTATAATGAACCGGGCGTGGTGGCACACACTTGGAACCCAATACTTGGGAGGCTAAAACAGCAGGATCGCAGGTTCGCGGCCAGTCTCAGCAACTTAGTGAAAGGCCCTCTGCAATTAAGTGAGACCCTACTTCAAACTAAAAATAAAAATAAAAATAAAAAATAGGGCTGGGTGTGTAGCTCTGAGGTAGAATGCCCCTGGGTTCAATCCCCAGTACCATCAAAAAAAAAAAGCAGCAGCTTATGATGCAGCGCTGCAGAAGGCAGTTATTACCTCCACACAAGATGAAACCTGAATGCAACGCAAGTCTCGTGTGAACGTGAGACCCTCCGACCTCAGCTTCCCAGGCTGCTGGACTGCAGGCGTGCATCGCCACACCTAGCTCTACATGCTCCTGCTACTTAACTAGATGGGCAAGGAAAATCAGCGGAAAACTATCTAAAACATTTTTTGAAAGCTTCATGTTACAAGACTTCATGTAATAGGTATTTTGTTTTTATAGCTTTGTTTCCAACTCTCTCCCTCCCACGGGTTGTAAAAGTTCCTTTAAAGATTAGAGAGAATATGAGCAGAGTTCCTGGCCGACTTCTGTTTACAAGTTCAATGTGGGCGGCGTTGGCCTTTCTTTTAAAGCCAGTGCTTCCTACTTATCACGGGCAGGGGGATCCTTAACTCATTCCTATCTGCAGAGATGTAACTGCTTACAGATGTTTTACAGATGAAAACACATAGATAATTATTCATTCCTTTTAAAGCAAATGGAAAAATAACTAATGCATATTGAGGAGAGGGGTATTGGAGGTTGAACCCAGGAGCATTCTGCCTCTGAGCTACACCCCAGCCCTATTTTATTTTGAAACAGGGACTTCCTAAGTTGCTGAGGGTCTTGCTAAGTTGCTAAGTCTGGCCTCAAACCTGTAATCCTCCTGTCTCAGCCTCCCAAGTATAAGGATTACAGGTATATGGTTACCATACCCTGCAACAAATATATTTTTTAAGGACAAGTAAGTTTATCAAGCTGGTAACAGCAACTATGAGTGAAATAATTATATGCTGCAGATAATTCAGAACTCATTATACTAACTGTGTAAAAATTTCTAAAGCACCCAAGAACAAGGTGGGAGTTTGAAATATCAGCACATGTCATTTTGTCAGTTTGTAAACTGGACCAATCAACATGAACTACATACATTTGGGAACGACTTTGCAACAAAATAATGTGGTTTGTTTGTTCTGAAGACATGCACGACATTCCTTCAGTGAAAGATACAGATTGACAACAGCAAGCAGGGCCCTAGAATGAACTATTGACAAGAACAAAACAGACGGAAAGAGCCTGGCGTCCTTCACAGCCCTGGAGACCAAGGCTGCGGCTCACCAAACTGTCAGCGCACAGCAAGACTGAGCGCATCTGTGCGTGATGCTACAAGGAGAGGGTCGAGGAGACCCATACGTGATGCACACACTGATGCAAGCTTTAAAGCAGCAGGTCTTTCTTACGCACTGAGAGTTCAGTCGAAAGGTGGAGACTACATTAGGAAGCAGTCACCTAGGAGCCACAGGCTGTACGCATTCTTTAAACACAGGGATACCTGTTGTGTCCGGTGTACACACTTAACCGCCATCCACTTTTGCTCAGAGCTGAAAGGGTATTCAGCTTTCCTGATATAGTCTTGCTGAAGTCCATCGAGACCCATCTAGATAAGGAAAAAACGGTAAGTTAATGCTAACCGTCATGCTATCTCTTTTTCCTTTAACAAACAACAGAGGCTAACAACAGAGCTACGGCTTGTAGCTTGGTTGGTTAGAGATAACTGGATTCTTTTTCAAATAATGGTGAAAGAAAAGCAAGGCTCCCTGTATATATACTGCATTTCCTTGAACAAGCAGCCAACGTTTTCAACATGAACGCCTTAGACATGAAGTCTAAGGCGTCACCTGCACATATATACACCAAGCCTTCAATACAGACTGTATTAGTAATCTACCGGATCAAACTCTGAGAGGAAACAGGATACCATTAAAGGTACCCGATCAATACTGAGCATGAACTTTTATAATCAACGTAAGTTTCAGATTCAATCCCACACTTCATAGGGACTCAAATTTGTCTCACCTGTTGCTACCACCCTCATCATTTACACCATCACTTTATATTCTGACTACTACTAACATCACATACCTTTTCTCCCTCCCAGAGCCCTTACCTCTTCTCCAAATATCAAAAAACTTTTTTTTTTTGGTATTAGAAGTTGAACCCAGGGGCACTCTAGCTCTGAACTACACCCCAGCCCAATTTTTTTTTTAATTTTGAAATAGGGTCTCACTAAGTTGCTGAGGGACCTCACTAAGTTGCTGAGGTTGGTCTCGAACCTGCAATCCCCCTGTCTCAGCCTCCCAAGTACTGAGATCCCAGGCATGTGCACCACACCCAGCTACCAAAAAAAAAAAAAAAAATTAAGCTACTCGAAAATCTATAGCTCACTGTGTTTTGGTTTTTTTTTTTTTTTTTTTTGCAATACTGGGGATTGAACCCAGGGGCGTTCTACCTCCGAGCTATACCCCCGGCCCTATTTTTTATTCTTTATTTTGAAACAGGGTCTCACTAAGTTGTGGAGAGTCTCACTAAGTAGCTGAGGCTGGCCGCAAACCCGGATCCTCCTGTCTCAGCCTCCCAAGTACTGGGATGACAAGCGTGCGCCACCACACCCGGCTTCACTGCTTTTTGTTTTCTGTTTGTGGTGCTGGGGATGGAACCCAGAACCTCATGTACACCAGGCAGATCCTCTGCCACTGAGCTACGGCCCCAGCCCTGCTTTTTGTTTTCTGCTGAAATGTGTTCAGACTCTTCTTGGCATTTGAAGATCCTCCAGAAACCAACTATATACAGCCTACTTAACAATTCTCCTGGTTATCCAAATACCTTCCATTTCATCCGGATTAGCCAACTGATCAGCCACAATCCATTCTATCCTTATTTATTCTTTGATGCCTTTTTTCTAGCTCTTTCCCTCCTTCGTCAGTTTCTCAAAATGAGTGTCAACTTAGAATTTGTGGTGGGGAAGCTGGTGTGGTGGCGCACAGCTGTAAACCTAGTACTTGGGAGGCTGAGACAGGAGGATCGCAGGTTCAAGGACAGCCTTAGCAAAGTAGTAAGACTCTCATCAACCTAGCAAGACCGTTTCAAAATAAAAATTTTAAAAAATATGTCTAGGGGTGTAGTTCAGAGGCAGAATGTCCCTGGGTTCAATCCTCAGTACAAAAAAGAAAAAGCACTTGTGCTGAGGAAAGCGAGTGTTGTTCTCAGTGACCTTTCTTTCTGTCCCAATTGATCTTATATCCGAAGTCTTAAGTCTGTTTCAATGAGAAACCTAAAGTCCGCTTTGCTATTTTCATAACAAAAAATAAGTGCTCCTCCTTTTAAGAGTAGTTTGAGAAACTGAGACTTGTGTAAAGCATGCTTCTAAACGAGGCTACTGGAAACAAGAGCCAATGGAGAACTGTGGGTTATTTTAAGATATTTATGTTATGCGTTCACTTCTAGCTCTTTCCCTAGCTTACGTCATCCAAACCCTTCCTTATCCTTTAGAGCCCATCTCCCAGCTCTGAATGTGCATTGTTCTTATATGTGGCTCAATGTTTTGGATTTAGCCACCATTGTCTGCCTTTTATTCATTCCAAAAATGTCAGTATTAACTTCCTACCTAGTATGTGAAGCTAGTCTACCTACCAAGAAGCAAGTCTCGTATCTTGTTGAGCCTAACACAGGACATTACAAGATACCACAGTCAGTGTTTAAGTGTCTTTAAAAAGCCCTTCTATAGCAGGGCATAGTGGTGGACGCTTGTAATCCCAGTACTTGGGAGGCGGAGACCAGAGGATCCGGGTTCGCAGCCAGCCTCAGCTACTTAGTGAGGCCCTCCACAACCTCATGAGACCCGGTTTCAAAATAAAGTATAAAAAATAGAGCCGGGGGTGTAGCTCGGAGGTAGATGCCCCTGGGTTAAATTACCGGTACAGCAAAAAAAAAAAAAAAAGCCATTCTATGCTTCTTAGTTATAAGGAGACCAAATGATAAAGATATGTAGCTTCCTACAGAGAAAACATATATATATTTTAAAGCTAACAATTTTGTTTTATCAAATTCAGTATAATAACCCGTAATTCTCTATTGGCTCTCATTTCCAGTCACCTTGTTTAGAAGCATCCTGTTTCACATAAGTCTCAAAGGTTCCTCAAACTATCGTAAAAGTAGCAGCAGTTATTTTTGTTATGAAGTTAGAGTGGACTTTTCGGTCCTAAGTCTTATAATTTAGGATATAAGATCACCGGGGAGGGAAGAAAAGGTCACTGACAATACTCCCAACACAAATCTTAATTTGACACTCTTTTTGAGAAATTGATAAAGGAGGGAAAGGGAATACTGGAAGGGAAAAACTGATTCTGATGACTGCATTAGTATCTTTGCATGGAAATACTAAATACTGCCTTTCACACACTTTAAGTTTAACCAGCGATTAGACTTATGGCATTCCACACACAGCTCTCAGTGTTATGGAAGGCAGAAACGCTGCTTCACAACAAGAAACTCTTCACTGACCATCAGTTGGACCTCGCATGGAAGGAGTAAGGTTATACTGAAATAGCTCAATACTCTCTATTTGCAGGAGTAAAACTGGCTCCCAAAAGGCAGCAAAAACAATGAAATATTGTGAGCTTTCTTCATCCACTATATATAAGCCAGAAGTTCTGAAATTGAGGACCTTGCCTTCTGCTGTGGGGTTATGACTGAGGTGTCAAAGAAGAGGAACCGCGTACGTACCTTCATTGCAAGAGCAATCAAGGCTCCTTCCGTTGGCTTCCCCATTAGAGTGCTGTCCCTAATCACAGCGTCATTGCACACGCAGCCCGCCTGAGAGAAACACACACACTATGAACCCATCACACGGCTCAAGGCATCAGGAAGAAAGCGACCTTCTTGGAGAATAAAGTATTTACCTCAACTATTCTGCTAACAGCTGGGTTATAGAAGCCATGAACAACATCACCATCCACAATCACTTCCCCAAACTGATTATAGCCAACTCCAGTAACCTGAAAAACATAATATAAACAATAGCACATAAATAATCCAAAGCAATAAAACAAACAGTACACGCTGACAGGATTTATGAGAACCAAAAACTATCCTGAGTTCATTTCATTTTTCTACATTGCAACAATGTTAAAAATGTATACCTAGAAAAGCAATAAAATTGTCTAGTAACATGTAATAGTTAAAGGAATATAGATTCTAATTTTCACCACAATGCTTACCCTAGAGAAATACTGTATTCTGCTTACAAAAAAAAAGCATAGGTAAACCATGAAAATCTCTATGCATAAGTGAGCTTAAATTTAAATACTACTATATTTATCTACCATACTATAATATGCAAAGAACTCAAATCCATTACCACGTCTAACATTTGAGATAAACCTATGACCTAAATAAAAGCTGAATTTTTTGTAAATACACAGGCTCAGAGAATTAAGAAATTTACGTAAATACTTATAAACTACTTTAACATAGCATACTACATGCAATTTTAAAAACACAGCTGAAACAAGTCAGATACTTTATTCCATATGGTTAGATCCAAACAAAAGCAAATTTCATAATAAAAATAATGTATTTTAGAAAGAAAAGAACCAATGGTTAATCCTTCACATATAAAATGATGGACTTAAAGAGAAACTAGTATCTACTTTCCATACCTGGACCACATGAAACTGCTAACAACCCTTCTGAAAAAAGGGCACACGCCTTGACATAGCTTTGGATGTCCTTAACCAAAGCTAACACCCTAAATAACAATTTCATTTGAAGTCCTATGTAAATTGGACCTAAATAAACACACGTGCAAGCCGGGTGCAGTGGCACGCACCTGTAATGCCAGTACTTGGAAAGCTGAGACCGGAGAATCACAAGTTCAAGGCCGGCCTCTGCAACTTAGCAAGACCCTGTTTCAAAATGAGGCAAAATTCAAGATCTTGGTCAAAATGAAAAGACACTGAAGCATTTTAATTTAGGGAGTTGTGTGCTCAAAATTCGGCTCTAAAAAGATCCCTTGAATCTGGGCGTGGTGGTGTACACCTGTAATTCCAGTACTTGGGAGGCTGAGACAGGAGGATCACAGATTCGAGGCCAGCTCAGCAACTTAGTGAGACTCTGTTTCAAAATAAAAAATAAAAAGGGCT
The DNA here is from genome assembly GCA_004027185.1 of Glis glis. Taxonomy (NCBI): domain Eukaryota; kingdom Metazoa; phylum Chordata; class Mammalia; order Rodentia; family Gliridae; genus Glis; species Glis glis. The sequence goes on from PVJS01015191.1 coordinate 19,737, forward strand.
GGGGGTATATCTCAGAGGAAGAATGCCCCTGGGTTCAATCCCCAGTATCACAAAATAGATAAATAAAACCCCTTGAGCTGCTCAGATTGAGGACATCAGAATGGACGTAGAAAGACCAGTCAAGAGACCTCAGCAGAAGGCCAGGTGAGAGGTGATGGGAACATGGACCACGAAGCTGGCTATGGAGTAAATGGCTAGCAACGTTATTGAGATCAGGATCAGCAAGACTGGGTGAGAGAGGTGTGGAGGGGCAACTGAAAGAGGGTGGCAGGGGAAGCTACGGTTTCTGACCTGAACATGTGTAAAGTAGAGTGAGGCCAAGACCTGGTCCATCACATGGGAAGGAAATAACTCGGCTGCTAATTCACAGCACTTGTGACGCTGAAACACGCCACGCTGAACAAAGGGACACTCTTGTTTAACAACAAACCACCACCGCATACCTCAGCGTGCAGGCCTTCTGAGGTAACTATGTGCGTGACGGTCATCTCATTCTTCGTCAGTGTCCCCGTCTTATCTGAACAAATCACGTTGCAGCAGCCTAAAGAACAAATCATAGCACGTCACCAGAAGAACCAGAGAAGAAACGAAGACTCGGGAGCCTGTCGCCGCCTATGAAATGTACACAGATAAACTCGGTAATTTCAGATTAATTTCTCAAATTATGCTGGCTTCATCAGAAGGTAAAATTTCTGAAATTAATAAAAGGTGTTCACTTTTCCTTATTTAGTTTCTACAAAGCTACTCAATATTCAGTTTATACAATGATTTTATATATTCTCTAGGACGTTTGGAGGGTTCCTAAATACGAACACACATATTTTTTTCAGTCGAGATTTTTCAAGGTAGTTCACCTTCTCAATATGAAAATGCAAACCACAAATTAAATTTAAGACATTTTGGAGCCGGGCGTGGTGGCGCACGCTTGTAATCCCAGTACTTTGGGAGGCGGAGACTGGAGGATCTGGGTTCGCGGCCAACCTCAGCGCGCATGCTCTCTTTCTCCCTCTCTCTCTCTCTCTCTCCCTGTTTCTCTCTCTCTCTCTACCTAGTGAGGCCCTCCGCAACTTCATGAGACCCGGTTTCAAAAATAAAGCATTAAAAAATAGGGCTGGGGGTGTAGCGCGGAGGTAGAACGCCCCTGCATTCAATCCCCAGTACCGCAAAAAAAAAAAAAAGACATTTTGGACAGCTTAATTGTTGAAGTATTAAAGCATATCGTGAATAAAATTATGCTACAGCAATATAACTACAATATACTTACTGTTCTTATAAGCAAATTCAACTCAAGTATGACATTCTGAGATCTGTAATTATCAACTATTTTCCCTGAGATGTCAAAAGAAAAAAATTCTATTAATTTTACTCTAAGGTTTCATTCATTTACTGTATCAACTTTTTTAAAACATTAGAAGAGTGTCCACATGCAAAAAATTTCTCCTAAGAGATTTGAATTTTTTTTTTTTTTTTTGCCGTACTGGGGATTGAACCCAGGGGCATTCTACCTCCAAGTTACACCCCCAGCCCTATTTTTCGTTCTTTATTTTAAAACAGGGTCTCACTAAGTTGCGGAGGGCCTCACTAAGTAGCTGAGGCTGGCCACAAACCTGGACCCTCCAGTCTCAGCCTCCCAAGTACTGGGATTACAAGCATGCGCCACCACACCAGGCGAGAAAGGAATTTTTGTCTTTTTTTGGTTGTTAAAGCCATACCAAAAAGCCAGGCACAGTGGTACAGGCCTATAACCCCAGTACCTGGGAGGCTGAGACAGGAGGAGCGCAGGTTCAAGGGCAGCCTCAGCAACTTACTGAGGCCCTCTGCAACTTAGACCCTGTTTCCAAATAAAAAATAAAGTAGCTCAGAGGAAACATGCCCCCAGGTTCAATTCCCAGCACTGAAAAAAAAAAAAATACCATACACTGCTCCATGCGAAACATTATACAAACCTCTATGACAACAACTGTAAAACCCCAACATGCTCACTGTTGGCACGAAGCCCAGTGGGCGCCCGCAAACTCACCCAGCGTTTCGACGATCGGCAGCTTCTTCACAATGGCCCGCTTCTTCACCATCCTCATGACACCCAGGGCTAGCGTCACCGTGACCACGATGGGAAGACCTTCCGGAATTGCCGCTACGGCCAAACTAAAACCCAGAGGCACAGCAGTAGCATGTAAGTTAAACAGTAACCACAGCACTAACTTCAACTGGATGTTACTTAAGATGAAATGAAAACTCAGTACTGTCAACTCCCCAGAACAGACTTCTCGAGAAGGAAGAGAAAGGTGAGTGACTGGACACTTTGAGCTGCCAGCGTAAGCACTCGGTTTAAAGAAAATGGGGGCTGACATCAAACTGCCTGGCTCTGCAGCCCTGGGGTGGCCTGCTTTTATCTGTGCCACTTATCAACTCACCAGTGTAGTATAGTTTCCCCACTTTTAAAATATGGATAAGAACAAATATTAAACAAAAACTTGTAGGGCTGGGCATGTAGCTCAGCGGCAGAGCTCTTGCCTAAGATACGCCAGGCCCTGGATCAATCCCCAGCACTGCCCAAAAAAAAAAAAAAAAATTGTATCTGACCATTTGCAGCAGCAGTATTCACAATGGCCAAAAGAGAGATATATCCATCAACTGATGGATTGAGCCATAAAAACGAATAAAGTACTAATACATGGGTGATTCTTGAAAACATTACGATACAAGAAAAAGCCAGACACAAAAGACCACCTATTGTATGACTCCACTGTTATGACATATTTAGAACAGGAAACCCCTAGAGGCAGAGAGCGGATCCGTGGTGGCTAGGGGCTGTAAGGAGGAGAGAACAGGGAGTGACTAATGTGCACATGACCTTCCTTTGGGCTAATGAAAAAGTTCCCCAACCAGAGTGTTAGCGATTATAAAACACTGTGAATATAGTTAACTCCAAGGAACCACACACTTTAAAATAGTAATTTTTTTTGGCATGTGTACCATCTCCCTTTGCAACTTAATAAAACAAGTGAAGAATTTCTTTGTGCAGCTCCTGGTAGTATCTCGTGACTGCTCCAGGTAAGGAAATAAGCATTCCTATCATTCACTCTACCACTGTTCCCTCTGGTGTGTCTACATAAATGCTGACAAACAATCATCAGCAAAGATGAAAATATATCACCATACACTTATAAACAGGATGGTCAGTTTCTCACTGGAAAACACTGCATGATAAAGTCCCTGCTGGAGAATAAATGAAAGAGCGCATTTTCTTTTTGTTCTCAGAAATTTACTGTTCGCTCAGCAATCCACAAGTTTCAGAACATTTACAGAATTATCACCCAAGGTCTCTCAGACTTGAGATTTCAATTACATGATCATCGTAGCTTAGCCTGCCTCTATCTAGCTCTCTGTATCATCTTCTGATTTGTCTAACAATTTGTGATGTCTTTTCTGTCAAGCCTGTTTGCCCTTATGGTAGAAAGTAGAAAATTCTAAATTCTCACCTTTTTTCACTCAATGTTATAACAAAAAAAGATCCTACAAAGTTTGGGTCTCTAGATTTCTTCTGTGCTCTCTTAAATAATGATGTGATAGTCTGGACAACACAGTAAGAAGACTAAATGGTGAGAGGATCGTGATGACTTACTACATCAATCTTCCAGATGATTCCATAATCTTCTGCTTCCTCATTGTTTTAGTCATGTTTAACATATTTGAAAATAAGTGTTAAAATAATTCTTAGGGTGATAAAACAGCAAAATGTTTCAAGAAATAGGAAAAATTAGATCACTAACGAGCCCATAATCTATCTTAGCTTTATGAGTCCAATGGGCCCATATGGCAATTACAAAATGGAATGAGTTTTATTCTATTCAAATTTTTTAGATTCCTTATACTTTGGAAGATCTTTAAGAAAGAATAAAAGTCATGATGTCATTCTTTGCAAATAGTGAGAACAGCCACAAAAATTAAAATTGGGTCCAATCATATGCCAATGATTAATATCTCAAACTCATGCCCCATTTTTTCATTTATTTCAAATTTAACCCTTTTTTTTCAATGAGGGTTTTGTTTAATTTTAATGTTAATGGTAATGGAGGTTGAACCTGTAGGCATCTGTCTCTGAGCCACACCCCCAGCCCTATTTTATTTTTTGTTTTGAAAAGGTCTCATTAGGTTGCTGAGAGTCTTGCTACACTGTTGAGGCTATTTTCAAACTGAAGATCCTCCTGTCTCAGCCTCCCAAGTACTGGGATTATAGGTGTGCACCACCACGCCCAGCTAACCCACGGTTTTTAACTACAGACTCAAACCAAGAGTTTCAAATTGCATTTTTGCTCCAATGAGTGAAAAAATATATTCCCTCACTGTATCACCAATAACTCTTTACTTCTTATTCACTCTATCTAGTCCTTGTAATCTATCCACGTTTTCCTTTAAAATACAGCAATTTTGGTTCTACCACTGGGGCTCTCACTCCCAGGCTTACTACGAGACGCCATCTAGTATCTCTTTCCCAAGATGTCTCGGGGAGTTCTGCCTTTTCTAATATCCACCCACCATCTTTTTTCTTTCAACCCTTATTTTGCTGGAATTCATATAGAAGTACAGGTTACAAACAAATATTCTGAGTATCTGCTTCCCTGTTTGTAACTAACTGGACCGATACTTTGGCCAGACATAATCTAGAGATTTATAATCATTTCCCCCCTACTGTGTGTAATTAACTGGACTGTATTTCCCCCATACCTTGAGATCACTGCTCCACTATCTTCTAATATAATCTGATATTTCGGTAGGTCAAGAGTTAATAAAATACTTTCCCTTTCTGCATCTGGTTCACTCTCTCTGCTCCTCCAGGAACCTGGGAAGGTAGTATGTCAAGTACGTTGCTAGGTAACAGCACTAAGGCAGAGGGGTCCTTTGATTGACAAACTATCTCTGGGAAAATCATCATTATAATATAGGAAGCTCTAGCTTTGTGTTTACTGAGAACAGTGACCTTGGAACCACAAGTGTATCTTGTGGGCACCCTGGAAAGCTGATTTTTCAACGGGTGTTGGCTCCTGTGGAACAGTAGGACAGTTTTAACCCAGGGGAGCTCCTGTACTCACAAGGTTGATCTCATCTCCTTGTACTTGGTGAGCTGCTACAGCTGCTGCAACGACTGTCTCAAATTAGGACGTCTGAACTTGCTCTGCATGTTCCGAATGCAGTAACAGATCGTGGCTAGGGAAGTACTCTAAGTCGGCATGTGCAGTAGCCTGCAAAGGCCCTGCCGTGAGGACAGCGGTGCTGAGGACAAGTCTGATGGCGGCCCAATCACGTTGCCTTTGGACTGACTTGGTTTTGCAATAAGGTGTGTAGGTTAGAGTTTTCATCTGCTTGATGAATCCTTTCAATCTCAAGACTCCAGTTTTGCTTTAGCTTGATTAAATATTCAGGTATTGTTTCTTATAGAATTTCCCCTCTTTGAGCCTGTTAGTCAGAAATGCTATTTCCTGAAAGTACTCTTGCTCGTCACTTGTATCTCATTTTCTTTTAGACTTCTTACTCTGGTTTTGGGGATCTCTTCAACTTTATAATACAGTTCTACAATTTTTTCTTTTTATTTTTTGTGATACTGGGGATTGAACCCAGGGGGGTTCCACCTCTGAGCTACATTCGCAGTACTATTTTCTTTTTTATTTCGAAGTAATGTCTCACTAAGTTACCACATGCTGGCCATGAACCTGCAATCCTCGTGTCTCAGCCTCCCAGGTATTAGGATTACAGGTGTGCCCCACTGGCCCGGCTGCAGTCCTATAATTGAATTTTTAATTTTAGCAATAATTTTAATTTCTTAATTAAGACATTTTTAGAAATTTTTTGTTCTCTGATCCTTTTCTATAATATTCTGTCCATCTACCATGAATGCAATAAAGCCCCCAAAATAGATACTCTGTTTATTTTTAAATTCATCTTCTATTCTTGAATTCTTTTTCCTCAGAGACTGATTATTCCATTTCTACACTGTGGTCTTTCTCTTTCATGCTGCTAGTTTTCCATTTGACAATCTTTGTCTATTTATATAAAAATGCAATAGTGAATTAATAATGCCAGACATCTAGTATGGGCTTTCTCCACTGCTCTATGTGTAGGTTTTCACTTTCTAGAGATCATTTCAATATATTATGGCTTTCGAAGTATTTAAGTAGAGAGATTATACTCTTATAGGCTCCATACAGTACTAAGAACTATAAGAAAATGTAATAAGCTATCTATACCAGAGACATAACAGAGGCAAAAAGAAACTTCACTTATAAAATATTAGAACTTACCTTACACTAATAGTAAACATTTCCAGAATATCCTTTCCTAGTAACCAGCCAACCAACATGATGATACCTGTAACAAAATCAAATAAGCTATTTACATTTAAAAGACCCACTGATATGAAACAGAAAGCATATCATATCACAAGGATAAGGCTTTGCAAAAACCCATTAAGCAGAGGAGACTAAAGTTAATGCTGCTTAAAGTTAATGCGGTGCACAGTGCCCCATCCCTCCTACCCCGGAAGCAGTAAGTGATGGTTCAAGACACATCCCCAGCACTTTCATACAATGGAAAAAAGGAGGAGGCAGACCGATAAAATATATAGACAGGCCTTCTATTTACTATCAACTCTGCAAAAATCAGCACCGCAACTTTACTCTAGATACAGCAGTCAGTATCCAAACATCACACGCAAAGTTCATAATGCGTATGATGGAACACTTAGGACCTGGCTCAAAGAGTGACATGCCTGACTGACAACACCTAAAACTAGGAAAATTTAAAATTACTACTTTTGAGGTATTTAAAAAATTTTAAAGCAATTAACATAAAGCATACTCCCTGCTTTAAACTTTTATCTATAAAAAGAATAGGGACGAAGGGTACACCACCAGGTTTGTGAGGAAAAAGGAAACACACTATCATCAGAGGCTTGATAAAGTAACTTCAACACTGTATTCTACATCAATACGGACATATAAAACAGAGTGTTGCCGGGCATGGTGGCTGTCATCCTAGTACTTGGGAGGCTGAGACAGGAGGATCACAGGTTCGAGACCAGGAGCTTGCAGTAACTAGTGAGACCCTGTTCCAAAATAAAAAATAAAATAAAAATAGGACTGGTAGTGAAGCTCAGAGGTAGAATGCCCCTGGGTTCAGTCCTGAATACCACCAAAAAAAAAAAGTTTTCTAATCTTTGTATAACTATAAAATAATAATCTAGATAGTACCCCCCCAAATAGTATCCTAATAAAAGCAATGCTATGCACTGAGTCACGCTAGGAGTTAGCAAGCGATCACCTGCGCCCTCCTGTCAGGTCTGTAAATGACGTGCATGAGACCACAGCACGAGAACATGCTGAGGCAAAGTCAAATGTTTCCAACAGAGACCAATGGAAGGCAGGCCTAAAATAGTTACTATCTAGTCCTTTACCAAAAAAAAAAGTCTGACGACCCCTGATCCAGATTGTGACCTCATTCAATTCCAGAGGTGGCCCTAACAAAAAAAATTATATCCAGTATTTTTATACTCTCATAAAACCAGATAATTGTAAGGGTGAAGCATATTTACCACTAAATTTGGGTTGGTTTTATGGTACACTGTTAATATAGACTAGAAAGATTTAATTGTCTAAAATATCCTTCAACTTATCAAATCCACTATAAAATTTCTATAAATAGCTATAATCCAATGAAAGCAACTATAAGAACACACAAGAGGTAAAAGCAAAAGCAACTATCTTCCCACCTTTTACTTTATGTTTATGATTACAGAAGGTCATAATTATAAGTGAACATCACTGATATTACGTACCAAAAATATTGCTGAAAACTGCACCACTGACTTCAAAACACTAAGATAGCTAGAATGATTAAAATAGTGGGAGAATATGAGAAAAGACTCTAAAACTAATGTGTCTGTTTAAAGTATGATAAAAATGCTTTTTTTTTCATACTGGGGATTAAACCCAGGGAGGTTTCTACCTCTGAGCTACACCCCCAGCTCCTTTTATTTTTTATTTTGATACAGGGTCTCACTAAATTGCTGAGGCTGACCTCGAATCTACGATCCTCTAGTCTCAGCTTCCCAAGCACTGTAATTACAGGCCTGTGTCACCACGCTCGGCTCATTCCCAGCCCTTTTTATTTTTTTATTTTGAAACAGGGTCTTGCTAAGTTACTGTGCGCTAGCCTTGAACCTGTGTTCCTCCTGTCTCAGCCTCCCGAGTACTGGGATTACAGGCGTGCACCACCATGTCCAGCTTAAAAATGTCATTTCAGCCGGGCGTGGTGGCGTAACCTTGTAATCCCAGTACTTGGGAGGCTGAGACCTGAGGATCCAGGTTCGCGGCCAGCCTCAGCAACTTAACGAGGCCCTCTGCAACTTAGTGACACCCTGTTTCAAAATAAAGAATAAAAAATAGGACTGGGGGTGTAGATTCGAGGTAGAATGCCCCTGGTTTCAATCCCCAGTATTGCAAAAAAAAAAAAGTCATTTCAACCCAGTGAATAAAGAATGGATTATAAAATTAATGGGACTGGTTAAAAAAATTAACTTAATCTGTGTAATTTTAAAATCAATTATAAAAACAGTAAAATTAAAAATCAAAAATTACAACAACATAGAGGTTAGGAATGTAGCTCAACAGTAGAGCACTTGCCCTGGGTTCAATCCTCAGCACTGCAATAAACAAACCACAGAACAATGTTTTATAAATGTTCCACAAACATGGAGTTGGGAAAGCCCTCAGGAATAGAACAATAGCAGAAACCATAACTGCAGAGGCCGTCAACAAAAGGGTGCTAAAAAAAATCTCAGGAAAAAAGAGTATTTTGTTTACACACATCTCCCTCCTACCTATGCCTCAAAGGAAACTTTAAAATGGGAAAGAAAAAAATACTTGTAACTTAAGCAACAACAAAAGGTTTGACATCCTATTTACATAAAGAGCTGCTACCACTAGACTCAAGCCATTAAGAAGGGACAAAATAACTGGTTGGCAAGTGAAGACTAAAATAAAAAGGATCAGCACACACATACGACGAAGTGCTCGGTTTCTTTAATAATGAACTGTGAAACAGAATAATGAGAAGTCTTTTCACCTATGAAGTTAAAGACAACACTCAAAGGTGGCCAAAAAATTTTAAATTACATTACTGACTCAATAATTTTACTTCTAAAAATTTATCCTAAAGAAATAAGAGGTGCCAGGCACAGTGGAGCATGCCTGTAATCCCAGTACTTGGGAGGCTGAGACAGGAAGATCACAGGTTTGGGGCCAGCCTCAGCAACTTAGTGAGGCCTCCAGCAACTTAGTGAGACCCTGTTTCAAAGTAAAAAATGTAAAAAATAAAATAGGGCTGGGGGTGGAGCTCAGAGGTAGAAAACTCCTGGGTTCAATCCCCAGCACTACAAAGAAAAAAAAAGAGAGAAAGAAAAGAGGGGAGGGGATGGGAGGAAAAAAGGAAAAGGAAAAAAGAAAGAGGGGAGGGGAGGGGAGGGGAGGGGAGGGGATACATGAGAGGTGTTTATATAACCTGTGCACTGGTGGTGCCTGCCTGTGATCTCAGTAGTTAGGAGGCTGAGATGGGAGCCTTGCTATTTAGCAAGACTCTGTCTCAAAATAAAAACAGAAAAAAAAGGGCTGGGGATGTAGCTCAGGGAAACAGCACCCCTGGGTTTTATCCCCAGTACCAAAGGGTGGTATGGCAAAATCTGCACTGAAAAATTATTTATATGTGTGAAAAAAAATCGCAAAGCCTAAAGAAATGTCTAAAACTATGTCTGAAAGATTCACAAAATAGAATACTGTACAATGTTTTAAATGTGTTAGGTAAGCATCTATTTCATGACAAGATATTTATGGTAGGATATGTAGAACAAAAAAAAAACAGTCCATAAGGCAATCCTGTCACATTTCTGTTGAGGCTAGGATGACAAACACTACAATGTTTACAGAAATGCTCTGATTATAGAAATTATACAGAATTCTGTATTTTTCTTTGTAATTGGTTTTATAATTTTTTAAACAAAGTATTAAGCTTAGAAAAGCAAATAAACAGGACTAGAATAACGCCAGTCTTCCCACTCAAAAAGGAAACCCAAGTAGAAATAGAACAGTACATACTCACTCTCCTCTTACCTATTATACCAAAGGAGTAGAAGGAGAGCTGCTTGCCCAGGAGGTCCATGCTCTTCTGCAGAGGGGTCTTCGGTGCCTTGATTAAGTGGAAAAGAGCGTCACCACACGGCTGGGGCTAGGATGCTTTACCAGCAGCCGGGAGCTCTGCTCAGGGCTTGACACTCCTGTTTCTAAGTCCGCCACACAGCTCCCCACAAGGGGACCAGACCACCTTCACTGAGGGGACGGAACCTTAAACAGTGCCCACGGTCACACAATAAGGAACGAAAACCTCAACTGTTAAAACCCTGATTATCTGAAAAGGTCCATCCTCCCTGTGCGTCCCACTGAGATAAGGACCTATTCTCTCCTGCAGCTTCGCCTGGCCTTCATGACCGACGCTGGCGCCCTGCCTTTCCAAGGCTTCTCCTTTCTATACCCACAAACATGCTACCAGTCCAAGTCGAGGCACCCTGTGGGCCCCCGACCTGCTAACTCCCTCCCTTCTGTAGCGGCCCCTCAGCTGCTGAGCTTGGGGCTGGATTTCCACATCACATTACACACTGGAGTCTTGGCAGGTGACCTGAGAAACCCAGCTGCTTTGGGAAGAACATGACATCTGCAGAATACAACTCCTTTTTTTATGTATAAAAATATTAAATGAGAAAACTCATTGATAATACTCTTTTTTTTTGCGGTACCGGGGATTGAACGCAAGGGCGTTCTACCTCCGGCTACACCCCCGGCCCTATTTTTTTATACTTTATTTTGAAACCGGGTCTCACGAAGTTGCGGAGGGCCTCACTAAGAAGAGAGAGAGAGAGAGAGAGAGAGAGCGAGAGAGAGAGAGAGCTGAGGCTGGCCGCGAACCCGCATCCTCCGGTCTCCGCCTCCCAAAGTACTGGGATTACAAGCATGCGCCACCACGCCTGGCTCGATAATACTCTTAACCAAAAATATTCTCTAGGTTATTTTGTTTGGAAATACTCTCCCGCTTACTTGGAATTATGTAGTTAGAAATTTTGATAGAAGACATACACTTTTTTTGTGTGTGTGTGGTACCGGGGATTGAACCCAGGGGCATTTTACCTCTGAGCTACACTCTCAGCCCTATTTTTTATTCTTTATTTTGAAACAGGGTTTCACTATGTTGCAGAGGCCTCACTAAGTAGCTGAGGCTGGCCAGGAACCCAGATCCTCCTGTCTCAGCCTCCCAAGTACTGGGATTACAAGCGTGCGCCACCACGCCCGGCTGATAGAAGACATATTCTGACGTATATACTAACTAGTAATCCCAGGGGCTTAGAGAAGAGCTCAGTAGTAGAGCACATGTGATAACATAGGTTCTGTCTCCAGCACTAAAAAAAGAATAATCTTCAAAATTAACATAATATGGCCAGTTTCTTTAAAGACCTATTAAAAACATTTAAACCTCTTTCTCTTATAAATAATGAATAAAGATCAAAATCTTTTAAAATACTGACAATGTAAATTCAGACCCTTCCAATTACAGGGTTTCCAACTATGTTTCTAAGCAGACAACTGAATGATACTCTGAATAAAATATTGCTTTCAATAGTATAGAAAAGAACCTACCAACACTCTCTTTTCCTCTACTCATCTTACTGAATCTCGGACTTAAAACAAATGTATCATTAACATATTAAGTACTTACTTCTTCGGCTTGCATCATTTTAAAAACCTCCCCAAATTCAGAATTTTCTCCCGTTCCAATGACAATACCCTAAGAGGAAAAACATGAAAATTCATTTATATTCAGATGGAATCCCTATTCTCAACCAAAACAAACAAAACACCACTTTTCATTCCCTTTCTTCATACAGATCCAAGGGTTCCCTTAGCAAATGACTTTTTTTATGTTATTATCATTAGTATTTACCCTTTCTAATGCAAATGTTGGAAACAAAACATCTCATTAAGCTTACTACTGACTCAATTCTGACCTCCTTTTGGCCTACATAAATATTTCCAAAATTCAAATGTGTCTTATATTCTGAGAGACATTTCATGTAGTTCCTTCTTCCCCCAAATATGCTATTGAGTGATACCTTTTACAGTGGTGAAATAATAGAAGCAAGGAAATAAATTAGTTGAAGTCAAACAGTAGATGAATAATATATAGCAGAACTTAACAGCCAATACTATATCAAGTAAATTAAAATTCTACTGAACTAGTATCCATGGACCACAGCTTCTGTCTTGATACTGGATCCTGTCATCCAGTCAATGGCAGAACTGTGGATATAGTTCATCCACAACTCAGGGACATATCTTCTCCCCACTCTTACAAACAGCTGCCAAAGCTTAAGTTCAATTCTGTCTTTTCTTTGTCATATATTTTGGAAACCGATACACACATAAAATTAGCAAAAAGGAGTTAAGAAAACGGTTAAAAACAGAGGAGCGGCTTTCTTCAAGGGGAACACTGACCTTGGCTTTGCCGCACCTGACCAGCGTCCCCATGAAGGCGATGTTGCTCCTGGATGCGAGGTCTCCATTAGTGGCGGCGGGCTGAGGGGCCGTCACCTTGGAGCACGGCGTCGTCTCTCCTGTCAAGCTGGACTCGTCAATGGAAAGATCCACGGCCTTGCGGAACAAAAAGCATTCCGTAAACCCAAGTCTGTGCTGCATTCAACATCACAGACATCACTTCTTCCTCAAATATCCCAGCTCCATGGACTTGCTAGTATTTCTCTAAGACAAAAGACCAGAATTTGTACAATCATATTATTTTTAATTTTTAGTATACTTTTATCGGTGCATTATAGATTCACATCATAATGTGAATCATGTGGACAATGGCATATATGACACAGCACTGGGCGGGCCCCCACAATCATATTTTTTAAATAAAGTCAGCAAAAGCGGAGACATGCAAAGTAGAAGGCTGCACCACGAGACGAGGTTGCCTAAAATTCAACCACGACTAGGGAAAGGAGGCACTCTCTTGTCTAGAGGAAACCCAACTGTCGTGACAAATTTCCTAGCTTCCTCACACCCCTAAAGTTCTGGAAATGTGTTTAGCAGATTAAAAAACCATCATGACAAAAAAAAAATTACATGAATAAAAGGTTAAAAAAGTTTTGAGCAAGGCGTGGTGGCACATGCCTGTAATCCCAGTACTTGGGAGGCTGAGATAGGAGGTTCCCAGGTTCAAGGCCAGCCTCAGCAACTTAGTGAGACCCTGTTTCAAAATAAAAATAAGAGCCAGGCATGGTGGCCAGCCTCAGCTACTTAGTGAGGCCCTCCGCAACTTAGTGAGACCCAGTTTCAAAATAAAGAATAAAAAATAGGGCTGGGGGTGTAGCTTGGAGGTAGAATGCCCCTGGGTTCAATCCCTGGTACCGCCAAAAAATAAAATAAAATAAAGTAAAAAAATAAAAATAAGATGGGTCTTGAGGCGTAGCTCAGAGGTAGAACACCCCTAGGTTCAATCCCCAGTACCACAAAAAACAAATTTTTTTGAGAAAAACAATCATTTCAACATTTTGTACTCAATTTTCATAAAATTTATTCCAAATTAAAATTTGTAAGAATCAAAAACATAAATGTTTCTATGAGGATCATGAATATCATGATTTATCTTTTCAGTCTGCAACAGGGTTCATTTCTGAGGGTTTCTCTCTTGACGTGAGTGCACGTGCACACACACACACACACACACACACATCATCCTTCTATGTGTAGAAAGTGCTATAAATGTGGCCTGGCTCTGTTTCTGAAAGAATGGCCCACAGAATATTATTTTCCAAGTATGGTAATGAGCATCATGCGTAATGTAATATATGATTAACTAGAAGACAGACACGTACATACATACATACATACACAGGTACTGGGGCCAAGTAAGTTTTAGAAAGAATGAGTTAAAACAGCTTCCCCACTGCAGCGCTTCTCAAAACCTTCCTTAAGCTAGTGTGAGTCACCTCCCCAGGAACACAGATAGAGCAGGGGCAGCAGAGCCAGTGTCACCTCCCGCAAGCTTCTGCCGCCCTCAAACCAAGGCTGGGGAGGTGAGCTCACAGGCTCTTGCTACGCGTGCCAGCTGACTCTGCTGCACACGCACACTGGAGCCTCAAGAGAATGGGCAAACTGTTCCATTTTATTCCCGAAGCGCCAACTCAAGGGTCTTAAGGACACTTTGGGGTAAACTAGGAGCTAGTTCATGATTTTAATCATTTTGTAGGCTACTGCACTTAACCCAACATTTACTACCTTAACTACCTGCCAGGAACTGAGCTAAAATCCTGGAAAGGAAACTAAAGAACTGGCCCTCAAGTAGTGAAAGGCATTTAGTAACTCTGGGGAGAAGGGCTCTTCTAGGATCTAACCCAGGACCTCTCCCCTCCCATGCTGGGAAAGCACTCTATCACAGAGCTACAGCCCCAGCCCAATCACATCTTTTTAAACAGTTCATTTCTTTATGAACACAAATACTTTGTCTCATATAAAATAATAATTATAAAATATTGGTTCACAAATTCTTCTTCCCATCTCTGGGAAAAAAACAGTTCCAATTTAATCAATGCCAGTTATTCATTCATTTAACAAATATTTATCAGTATCTACAATTTGCCAGGCCCTACGTTGTATCGCAGACAGAAGAATCAGTAGTGATCAAAACAAAGTTCCTATCCTCAGCTACCCTCTAATGGGAAAGTGATTCTAAAACTAAACAAGCATAGATATTACACTACCAGGTAGAAAAACCACAAGTATATTAAGGACAGAGGAACAATCAGATATAAGAAAGAGAACATCCCTCAAAGGCAGGTAAACTAGGAGGGAGGCTAAGACAAGAGGATTGCAGGTTCGAGGCCAGTCTCAGGAACTTATCAAGACCCAGTTTCAGAAGTAGAATGCCCCTGGGTTCAATCCCTGCCCCTCCCCCCCGAAAAAAGTAGGTAACCCTTCTACTAAGCTCTGACAGACCTGTGGGCTTCAAGACTCAACCATGATCAGGGAGAAAGGGACTCCAGGGAAAGGGAACAAAATACAAAGATGTTGGGGCAGGGACCTGCTTGGCGTGTTCACATGCTAGGTAAACATATAACTTGCAAACAGAATCGAGAGTTTACAACAGATCATTAAGCTTCAACTTATTCAGCATAAACATTAATTACATCCTTCAACTAGAGTAAATCAAAACTGCTAGCATTTCCCACAAGTTCGGGCAATGTGGTCCATTTTAGCATCAAATTGGGCTTAGAAAATTCGTTCCTTAAAACACAGATCAACACCTTCAGTCTTTTTTCTGTTGTTGTTGTTTTGGTACTGGAAATTGAACCTGGGGCACTGTACCTCTGAGCTACACCCTGGCCCTTTCTATTTTTGAAACAGGATCATGGTAAGGTGCTGAGAGTCTCATTTAAGTTGCTGAGGCTGGCTTTAAACCTGTGGTCTTCCCATTTCAACCTGTCAAGTACTGGGATTACAGGCCTGTGCCACCACACCCACCTAGTAGTCCTTTAGTCTTTAGAAGTGTATGCAAATACAAGGCAGGTGTGATTTGGGGTTCATTACCTAACCAACCATAGATAATACCTGCCATGCTCAAAGGCACTGGAATTTTTCTTCATTAAGGAACATAGTTACTTGGCTTTTCTTTCCAAAATAATGTTAGAACTGTGTAGCTTTTCTCACCAATGCATTTATTAACAAGAAAAAGAAAAGAAAAACTCATAAGATGGGCCTTTCTGCAAAGATGCTGCTAATACCAAAAACAACCGGCTGACATTTCATTGTTTACTGTCTGCCATGAACTCTTATGCCAAATGACCGTTTTTCATTCTAACAACTCCGGTGAGGCAAGTACTACTATTAGTATCCTGTTTCACAACACTCTGAAAGATCAAGCAACTCACCCAACAGCATACAGACGGAAAGCTACGGAGGTGAAATCCAATGCTGCCAAGCGCTAACTCCAGAGTCCCCTTTTACAACTACTTCAGGAGAAGACGTGTACAACACGTTAAACAAAGACGTGTAAAATATGGTGCATTTTTCTGAATTACAAAAGTCAATATTTAGTAAACTCTTCAATGCTTGTTACAATAGTAAGAACTCAAGTAATTTTGTAAGATCTTAGAAAAGAGACCCCCTAATATTTAAAAGCAAACCAATAATTGTACACATTTAAAGAATTCTTTAAGAGGTAAAATTCTGATTACTCCCTTGAAGATTTTTTTTTACTTCACATACTGTAAATCTTAAGCATGGATAAATACTAACATAAGGTGACTGTCTGTAGGGAGAAATAATATAAAAACTACTTGACCTTTTTTTTTTTGTGGTACTGGGGATTGAACCCAGGGGTATTCTACCTCCGAGCTACACCCACGGCCCTATATTTATATTCTTTATTTTGAAACAAGGTCTCACTAAGTTGCAGAGGGCCTCACTAAGTTGCTGAGGCTGGCCACGAACCGGGATCCTCCTGTCTCAGCCTCCCATGGACTAGGATTACAAGCATGCGCCACCACGCCCAGCTTGACTTATTTTAAAAGGAAAAGCTTGGCTTCACTGGCCCAGATCTTCAGTTTCAGCCTCAACAGAGCCGTTTAAGACTTTTTAGTGAAATTGGGCTTTTCTAAGAGAAGAGGCAGGTCATTTTTAGCACAACAGCAATCAGCCTTGCCTAGCATAAGAGACAAGTTGATATGACAGAAAAAGGGGCTTGGGAACCTTATTTTTTCTACATAATTATAAGTGCATAACTAAAGACCAAATTATCTAAATTATACAATGTCCCAAACTGCAAAGGTCTCAACTGTCCGTTGAGCAAAAACATTTTTTAAGCTACAAGTTATTTTTTCATAATGGTGATTAAAGTTTTCACAGGAAATAGTTCTGGGGAAAGTGGGAGGAGGTACGCATATTTAGTGAATGGTAGTTAGTAAATTAGGTAAGTCTATCTGAGTTAACCAAAAATCACAATTTAATTCCTCTGAGAAGAATAAGTAGAATCATTTATCCATTGCATTCATGAGAAGGGAAAGACAGGAGAAAATGAAATTAAAGAACCAACTAGCCCCATGCCTCCTAGCCAAAAGGCTAAGCACTGGGCCTTCAGAAAAGCGTTTACCAACAGGACAGCTGACTGGCACTGCACTCTACCTCAGAAATCCTAGTAGAGACGTGACTAAGACACAGAGCAGTTCAAACATCAGAATGTAAAGAGAAAGTAAAAATGCACATATAATCCACAACCTGAACACTTACACCTACCCAATAAAAATTATTATTCCCATAAAACGCTAGGCAGAAAGAAAGCAACTGCCATCAGGAAGATTTCCTGAAAGGCAGAAAGTGACTGCTTACACAAGTAAGGTTAATATGGAAAAACTGGCAGTTACAGATAAATCCTTAAACTAAACAATAGTTACACCCACGCTGCCAAGGCAGCTGCCGCTCTAGTGAAGAATTAAAAGCAAACCATTAGCCAGGAGTGGTAGTACACACCTGTAATACCAGCTGCTGGGGAGGCTGAGGTAGAAGGATCGCAAATTCAAGACCAGCCTGGGCAACTTGGTGAGCCCTGTCTCAAAAATAAAAAGGGTTGGGAATGTAGCCAGTGATAGAATGCCCCTGGGTTCAATCCCCAGTAAAACACACACACACACACACACACACACGCACGCACACACACGCGTGTAAGATATCAGAGAGCAAAGCAGTACAGCACTTGCCTAACATGCACAGCACCCTAGATTGGAATCCCAGCACCACAAAAAACAAACAAACAAAATAACAAATTAGAAATGGATTTCTTCCCCCAGAAAACAATCTTCCAAAATATTCATTTGCAGCTGCCTGATCATGATAAAATTTCTTCTCTGCTCTCGAAAATTACGATTCCCCTTACTGTTTATTCCGATGAGGGAAAATGTAATTAAAATTCTTCATGAGCTCTAACTTATTAACACTCAAAATCCAGCCAACCAAGAGTTATAAATTATTGAAAGAGTACATGAAATTTATTTTATTCCACGGCAAATGCAGGCATAAACTGCTAACTTCCTGACTGAAGCACACAGACTCAACTTGATCAAGCTGCCAGACACTTAAAGGTCACCATTCAGTTAACAAGGGCTTCCAGGGATTTCACCATGACTAGTAAACCAAAGTCCAAAAAAGGATCTATTTCTGCAACAGTCTTTCCTTATCCAGAAAGAATCTTTGATGGGCGTGGTGGTGCTCGCCTATAATCCCAGTATTTGGGAGGCTAAGAGAAGGATCTCAAGTTTGAGACCCTACTTCAAAATAACAAGTAAAATAGGGCTGGGATGTAGCTCAGAGGTAGAATATCCTTGGGTTTAATCCCTAGCACCATTAGAGGGGGGGAGGGAGAGGGAAGGAGAAGAAGAAAGAGGAGGACAAGGAGGCGGCTGAGGAGGAAGAGGAGGCAGGGGAAGAAGGGAAGGGAAGAAAAAAGAAACGAGAATCTTCAAACCAGACATGGTGGTGGCACATGCCTGTAATCCCAGTACTTGGGAGGCTGAGACAGAAGAATTGCTGGTTCAAAGCCAGCCTCGGCAATTTAACAAGGCTCTCTCTCAGCAACTTAACAAGACCCTGTTTCCAAATAAAATAGGACTGGGGTTATAGCTCGGAGGTAAAATGTCCCTGAATTCAATGCCCAGTACCACAAAATTAAAAAAAAAAAGAATCTTCAGAGAGAAAAAAAGAATTATATTACTACCTCAGTAGTACACTGCTCCCCAGTACATAGCGTCTTTGAATTCTACTGACTTAAGGAGAAAAAAAGTTCTTTCTCCTTAACATTTTCAACACGAATAGAATTCCTCAGCTCACACTTGTCTTAAGCAGCTGAACTCTAACGATCCAAGAATAAAACACTACGCGCTCAGAACAACACTGCCAGCGCTCTACGTACCTCCGTGGTGGCTTCCCAAGATGCACAGTGATAGCTCCTTCAGAAACAGACATTTCAAGTCCAGCAGAGTACATCGACTTTTAGTGAGTAAGAATGCTTCTAAATATACACATACCGCAGACCTTATTCTACTCAATTTCTTTCAATGGCTAATTTAAAATCTCTATTTTCTAAGATGTCTTTAAATGATTCTTTTTTATAAGTTTTTGTACATACTGAATAATTTAGACACTTTTTTTTTTTTGCGGTACCGGGGATTGAACCCAGGGGCGTTCTACCTCCATGCTACACCCCCGGCCCTATTTTTTATACTTTATTTTGAAACCGGGTCTCACGAAGTTGCAGAGGGCCTCACTAAGCAGAGAGAGAGAGAGAGAGAGAGAGAGAGAGAGAGACAGGGAGAGAAGAGAGAGAGAGAGCTGAGGCTGGCCGCGAACCCGGATCCTCCGGTCTCCGCC